>JAHDVE020005435.1:0-82631 GCA_022606495.2 Halesus radiatus | reverse complement strand
ATAATATCAACTGTGAAAAGGTAGAAGGGAATAACCCTCTCTTATTGCTTTATTACAAGCACTGTTAAGGTGATTTTCTCACGAAAACAGCGCTATAGAAATAATCCAACTACTTAATAATGACGTAAAATTCATCTGCAAATATCACAGGGACATTCCCTAGTATGGCGGGCGAAAAAAACTTTTTTTGGAATGAAATAAAAAAATATATCATCGACCCCTCCGTAAAGCATCGTAACTTCAAAATCGGAAGTTTACACGAGAGTGGTTTAAAGAGTCGGAAGTACGGTGCAAATCGAGTTTTTGATTGTTTTGCACCAAATTTGGGACCTTCATTGTTAATTACGTCCCAAATTTGATCCAAAACGATCAAAAGCTCAACAGACGTTCTTAGATGATACATTATTTCATACAGATTCCAGAAGAGGTGTCTTTTTCTGAGGCAAATTCTATAGAATATTCCATAGAAAAAGACAACCCATATGAAAACTGGATGAAAAAAGGTATCGTGTAAGAATGACTACACCGAGCTTCTGTAAAGTTCCGATATTGAAGTTATGACACTTTACATAGGAGGGGTCGATATTATTATTTCTGGCTAATTACACATTCTAGCAATACGAAATAGGTCAAGCCCATAAAGCCATTGCGTACCGACACCGTCTCTTATCGGGTTTACATATCATTCTGTATCAAACCCGTCGAGTGCAACAAAAAAAGTTTTATACTTTGACAAATTTATACTTCGATGGCTCTATGACAATTTCAAACTTTGTTCCGTAAAGCTGTCACCTATAGATTACTTTATTTGTATTACGTTTTATAACTGAATGGGTAAAGGTATAAATTATTCAGTATTCAATGGGTTAAGTTAGATTGAAAAGAAGTTTAATGATTTAAATTAACCTTTACTAAAAAGTCACAATAAGGAAAAAGAAGTTTAGCTACCAGAAGCCTTTTTGGGCAAAGAGAGCTAAGCCAGATAGCTCTACGGGAAACTAAATCGGCTTTCCTATTAAAAAACAGTGATCACATTAACCGGTGCCTACAGTACATATTTTGTAAAATAAAATATTTAATAAGTAAAACATACATGGCGAAATTCACACATGGCAATAAAATACATCTAGAAATATTCATTGATTACTAATAAATCAGCATTCAAAATGTTACAAAACACGAGAATTTTTTAATAAAATATTTTCAAGTGTAAAAACCCAAACATAATTCGTTCTTTGAAAATCTTTGGCAATCACTCATCGAAATTAATGATTTTTTAGTCATGAAAAAAACCATAATTTAAAAATTTGGAAAATGCATACAATTATGTAGAAAATGACTTATTTAGGATTAACATGAACATAATAAGTAAAACATTAAAAAAAACTAAAATTTAGTCTTAAATCTAAGGACCATAAATTTGTTATGAAACTTAACAATGGAATACAAAATAGATTTGTTCTGGTGCCCTCTCCCATCAGAGCAACCTGCACCCCTCAATCATGTAGATTTCCAAGCCGTGAGATGTGGGATTTTCCTCTCTACAGTTTCCATCAATCTATCCATGGATTATCAGTTGATTAATCTTGTATGTGTCCAAGATATTTTCGAGTTTTCTTCATATTAATTTTAGTACAATTGCGCAATGGACTTATATAGCATTGATAAACAATGCAAACTTACTTATCAATGTCCTTCAATCTTCTTCTGGTCAAAGAAAGGTTGAGTTTTCTTCTGGCGGAAGTGGCCTTGGCGGGACTGATGAAATTTTTCGGCGTTGTGGGCGGAGAAATGAAATACCCCACTCCCTTGCTGATCTTACTGGGTGACCGTAAATAAACTCCCTCCTCTTGTTCGGAACCGTTGGAACTACTGGGTGAGCCCAAACCCTCCAGCCTCCTTCTGGCGTGCATTGTAACTTTTGCAGGAGAAGAGTTGAATTTATTTTCTTTTGTAGGAGATTCGAGACCGGTCAAGTCTATCACGGGGGAGTCTAGAACATTCATTGGAAGGTTGCTTGTCTGGACTGATGGTGGATTGGGTTTGTTACTCGATCCAAAGGACGTTGTGATGAGATCCATTTGATTTATAGTAGCTGGTGACAAAATTTGAATGCTTTTACAATTCGGTTCATTGGAAATGTCAAACTTTCCTATTGAATCTTTGGAAATTTCAACATTTTCGGTTGCGATAGGACCCTTAGAAATTTCAACTCTGTCAATTTCGATAGGTTCTTCTGAAATTTCCATTGCATTATCTTTGGAAAATGCAACTATCCTATTATGATACTGTTTTGGACCAGCTTTGATTTTTTTTCTAATTTGCTTATCCTCTGAGCCACTCGTGACGGTTAAAGAATTGCCTAAAATTTTAGCTCGATCAATTGCCACAGGATCTTTAGAAATTTCAACCCTGTCTCTTGCAACTGAATCTTTGGAAATATCAAATCTGTCATTTGCAATAGGGTCTTTGGAAATTTCAACTTTGTCTCCTCCAATAGAATCATTGGAATTTTCAAATCTGTCATTTGCAATTGGATCTTTTGAAATTTCACAACTGCTATTATTTTTCCGTTTTGAACCAGCTTTGATATTTTTTCTATTTTGATTATCTTTTGTGTCAGTTGTGACTGCTGTGTTGCTTATTTTTAATTTATCCGCCATCTTCTTTCTGTATTTGTTGTAATTTCTATGAACATAGCACACTTCAGCGCTGACATTAGACTCCATCAGATAATGGATCCACTGGGTTTGTTTAAATGAAAGCTTGTCCCCTTCACCCTTGACTTCCACAAATTTAATCTGAAATACAAAATAAGAAATTAGAAAAGTTATCTTTATTTAAAGGATGACCGCCTTAACTTGTGGAACGCCAACGCGCCACACGGCGCATCGACATTATAAAAGGCTCCCAACTTACTAAAACATATATTATTCACTTGGCAAGGAAATAATATATCTTAATATAATTCTATCTTATCATTTCGTCATGTGCAAGCATATTTATTTTATCAGTGAAAAAGTGTGTCGCCATTGTGGAAGCGCCATCAAAAAATAATTCCGATTTTCAATGTCATGTACTACATACATTTATTTAGAGGAAAACATAATATTGTTTATATTGTCACCGTGAAGCACACATATTTAGCTTTATGAAAATAAAATCATAAAAATATCTTTGGGTTTCTTTATATAATTTTATATGAAATGATGGAGAAAAAATATTTCTCTGAATATAAGTAGTTATAAGGAACTCCAGTGAAAAATATAATGGCTTTAAAAATATATATTCGTATAGATCAGCAAATGCCGATTCTGAATATATGACTTTCATTGTATATAATTAAACGTAGATTTTATAAATAGTTATATAAAAGTGAATTAAAAACTGTACCATCAAAATATCATGTTCTGTTGGTACCACTGCTTCTGACGTCACACATGCCGTTTTTGAACCCAACTATAACCAGATAAGATGTTTTTCCGCTGTTTATCATACTTTTGGCTAATAATTTCGTTCTTTACAGTGTTCATTTTGCCCGTAAAATCATTATGTTTGTTTATTGCGACAAGTTGAGTTTTTGCTTGAAAATTCATACCAATTTTAACGAATTTGTCTACGTAATAATAATCTATACCCCTTCCAACAACAATGTCATTGGCACTTTGGTGATTATTTCTTCAGTTATTCTGGAAGCGGGGGATTTCTAATGATAACCTATTATTTCTTACAATGCATAATAGATTTATTTTTATTTCAAGCCATTGAAGTTACACCAATATTTCAAACTTATTCAATTTATCCAACACATTCAAGTTAATATCTGTCTACTGCTGTCACGGACTGTTGAAGTCCGCAGATGCGCAATGCGCATGCGTCTGTTTTCTGCGCATGTGCAGAAAAATGAAAGCGGCTATTAACGCAAGCGATTCTGATTTTAAGCTAGTTCTAAAAAAGTGAGCTATGGACTTTCTTTGAACGCTGATTAATTGTTAATTAGTTGCGGATATGAATGTATTTTTACACTTTGGTACAATTCACCTACATTAGTAACGAGACGCTGATATTCTACAATGTTTTCTTTAAATAAAAGCAGTTAAATTTGAGTATAAAGTTCTCGAAGTTTTGTATAAAATTCATACAATATCGATTACTGCCTATTGAACCGCTAATACGACTGGCTCGTGTGACGTCACACCCAACAAGCCATAAATTTCGTGAGTTTTGGTGGGCTTTAAAAAATTGAAACTTTAACAATTATTTTAACCATGAAAACGAACTTTAAAAAAAAACAGAAAATTAAGTTAGGATGTCAACATTAATAATTTTTTTTTTTTTTTAAATGGACTGGAGTTCCTTATTATGGGGAAACTACTTGGGCTATGTACATATAATTTTGATGAATGTATCGACGAATTATCAGGAAAGACAGGAAATTTACAAGAACATTATTTTGCAAAACAGCAGTGAGAAATTACTGTCAGCTGGCACACGGTGCGCAAAAGCTTTCCTTCCCCTCTCCCTTCAGCCTCACATCATACCCCAATTAGGGATCCCATAGATCCACTGGCTCTGGACAGTGGGGAGCAAGTAGGGCTCTTCTGCGGTATTCACATTAAAAAAAAAAAATTCTAAAGTAAACTATTCTGCTGGGATTTGAACACATAACCCCAGGGTCCAGAGGCTTACCGCTCTGCCATGGAGGTCGCCACTGTTTTAATATTTCACTAAATATAATAATTACCTCAAAATAATATAATACATTATTAAATATTGAATTGCTGTTTACAAGACTTGCCTGGTTAGTTTGACTATTCCAGATGGTAAGATCAGGGAAGCCTGACTGAGCATAGTGATAGGTGTGCGCCAATCTCTTGCAGATGCTGTGCAATCCCGCATTACCAAGGCAACTGGACACAGTGGACAGATGCTCCCAGACTACGTTATCACTATGCAGGGAAAAGTCACCTACAAAAACAATTTATAATACATGAAATACATATGTATATAACACGTCTAATCACTCAATTCCACACAAACACTCCGCACTTCATTCTATGGTCTATCGTTTGGTCACGCCATTGTCAAATACAAATTTCTTCAACGAATTATCAACAACAACAAAAAATCGCACTAAATATTGGATATAATTCCGACCTTATTGATATAATCCTAAATAAAAAAGTAAACTAAATAGTTACACATAATTTCTTATTCGCTAGTCCTCACAATAAAATCAGTAATAATAATCTTAGTTACCAATGGCGTAGGGTTCTATATATCAATAATTTTTCTTCCTATGGTGTAAAAAACCTTCCACCTGAAGTAAGACTGGCTTTTTATACAAATAACAATATAGGGGAATTTCCAATTAATTCAAAAGATAATGATGACCAACTAAACCACTCGGACATCAAGAAGGAGTTATCCAGAATTTAAAAAGAACTTCGGAGGAGCTTAAATTATCAGTTTTTAAAAAGAACTTCGTAGGAGCTTAATTTATCAGTTTTTAAAAAGAACTTCGTAGGAGCTTAAATTATCAGTTTTTAAAAAGAACTTCGTAGAAACTTAAATTATCAGTTTTTAAAAAGAACTTCGTAGGAGCTTAAATTATCAGTTTTTAAATATAACCTAGTTCGCCTCAGTACAGGAACCCCTCGTGACTAGTGAGGAGGACCAAAATATTACAAATTGTCCCAGTACCTTTGTAAATTTTTATTAAGTAAATGAAGATAAAAATGTATTGAAACTAAATAAAAAATATATAAATAAATCTTCAAATTAAATTGTAATAACTGTTCGGCTTTTTATATCGGTAAAACAGCACGTAATGTCAATATTAGAATCAAAGAACATCTTAGATGTTTAACCTTTTCTACGCGTCAAAAATATGTATGACTTCTGTCACACGCGAGGCTCTTTAAATTATAGAAGCTATGCGGCACAAAGGCGAGCCGCCCGCGTGCAGGGCATGTATAGTGCGGCAGAGGGGTGCGCTTCCGGCGTCTAAAAGGTTAAATAGCCATGGGTTGTCAGAATTCGCCAACCATCGCTTATAGTAATACTCTATGGGGTCTCTTTTTTCAGACGTCATCAGTCAGGCAAAAATCACCTTTAGTGCCCCATCGATTCGAAACACCCTAAGGATCGTATTCGCTCAAACGCGAAAGTGATTTCGCAGGCAAGCCAAAATCGACCGTTCTGCCTATAGAATTTCAAAGAAAGTAAGGATCAGAATGGGTCAAATTAAAATGTCACAAAAGAATGTATGGAAAAAGACCGAAAAAATTCAAACAACTGAAGTTAGCCGCGAACCGGTCACTCACAAGCTAAAAACGACCACTCTTCCCTCGAATCTAAGCGACCGCAAGGCTTATTTTGGCTTAATTCAAATTCAGACAAACGAAGTTGGCCGCGGATATCATTCGCAATCTTAAAAAAATCTCCGGAAACTACTGAAAATTTTGAATCGAAGATACGGAATGCTTATGGTTTCCATCTGGTGGCGAGAAATAGAACTAACGTTAATTCAGTAAGGAAAAATTCAAATCCGTTCGAGTTCTGCGTTAGTTCTATTTTCAACCGCAAGATTCGTACCCGCTGGGTGGCGCTGCTCAAGTTTCCTTTGAGTTTCCGGGGAACTTATACTATATGTGTTCCCAATGATAGAAAAATAATAGGCCATGAGTATATTTGAAAAGTACCTACAAAAGTACATACAATCGCTGCTGACTCTGGACCGGTTTGAAAATTTATCGTTAAATTTTCGGCATTGCCTTGGGGAAAAGTGTAATCCGTTAGATTCACGTACCAGAGAGGTTTAATAAATGGACAATATTTACAAATACAGATTTCGGAAGGTTTAAATTTGGTAATATCTTTCGCATTGCCTAAAAAATATCCCACAATATTCCGTCAAACTTTTGAGATTTCCAAAATCTGAAGAAAAAACGACATGTTATTCCTTCCCGCCGAATACCCGTTTTCTATGGAATCATTTTCCTTCGACAAAATTCGATTGTTAGTTCGCAAGTACCTACCCGAAAACGTAGTCAATTGAAGAATTCGAATTTAATCATTCTTTTGAATGAAGAATATTGAAAAAAAATCACATAATTCTGTGAAGGTAAAAAATCATTAAAAATGCGTTTATTGATAAAAACGTCCATTTTTGTTCTCTGATTTTTAAATTTATTTATATAGTTCTGTTTTTTTTCTTTCACCTAGAACTTAGCAGTTAACTCCTAGGCCCCTTTTTGCGAGATATGGCTCATGCTTTTAAGGGAAAATATTATGCAAAATACATTTATTGAAATAAAATAACTAGGCGTGGGGTAGGGGTCGGGGTAGGAGCAGGGGTAAGGATAAGGGTAGGGGTAGCCGATATGGGTATCAAACTGAGCGTCTTCACCTCCGCAACCCAATTTGCGTAGGGGTAGGAGTAGGAGGGTGAGTAGAAATATTTTTCCTAATATTAATTTTAAAAATTATTTCTAACACACACGCTCCTTGCTTCATCCACATTTAAACACATATACACCACTATTCACAACCAATTGCGGGACCGCAATAGGCAAAACCTAGTCTAATTGAAAAAGATAGTGCCAGCGCTAATATTTTACACAAAAATGGTTTTAGCATTAGATTAGATAATTTAAAAACATTGGAAATAAAGAAAGCTATTATAATTGATAGTAATATTCTTAATAATCAATTTAATTTGTCTTACAGTCCCATATTAGATATGTTTACAGTAAAATCAAAATTTCCCATTTCTTCTAAATCCCTCTCTCCTTTGACGGTCTGTCTTTTTACTTTTTTATGTTTTGTCCCATTCTGTTACATGTAAGCATATCTCTGTCTCACTGTTCCATTGTGTCGTTTTATATTTTGTCTCTTTCCTTTTTTTTATATCTCAACTATATACATGCTCACCCTATGTATTTGTGTTTAGTTTTAAATTTTACCCTAATGAAGCTTGAGATAAGCGAAACCGGTTGGTGTTGATTTAAATATAAATTTGTAGTTTTAAAACAAAGTGTTTGTATTATTTAATTAATATGTCAAACCACGAAGTAATTGCTTTCTACGAAAATATTAAAAAAAAAAAAAACTATTATTATAATATTCATGGGCAAACCAATTGTCAATACGGATATTATGATAATGTTAATTTTAAATACATATGTACTATTCTTCGAGTTAAAGTTTCTGAAAAGGTACAAAATCTTATTACTTATGGTTTACTATGAATAGAATCGTTCTTAGAAGCTCATCCTCGTTTTGACATTTGACATTCTAACCTCAAAACCGACAGCTTTGGAGCATTTTGGCGGGTTTTGAAAAATTGAAAATTATTTTATTTATGAATACTAACTTTAGAAATTTTTTTTTAATTTAAGTTACGAAGTAATTAATGATTAAAAAATTGACTGGAGTTCCTTATAATGCTCCTCATTCACAGACGAACCGATCTGCCGGATCGGTTCTTCTTCATGGGTTCGCCAACCCATCCGCTCATGTATGGAAGCAGCGAAGATGCTTGGCATGGGTCCAGGTTGGGCTCGCGGTTCGGTGGAATGAACACCACGCCGCGAGCCCGACCTGAACTCCGGCCACCCAACATGATCGGTTTTCCCAATACTAAATGTGTAAGAAAAGCTAGGTCCTCGTCCTCTCCTTTAGATAAGCCCATTATTCGATCCATTCCCACATGTTCTCTTTAAAAAGGGTGGATAAGTTAGATGTGAGTGGAAGCGGCTTCAGGTCTGAAGACAATGTATTGCTTTGTTTATTTTCGTTGAATGTAAATATTTTGTTTATATGACGTTGCCTCAAAACTAAATATAAACGAATATTCCAACACTTTTAATTCATTACATTTGGAGCCATGACTTATCTAAAATAATGTAATTTTATAATAAATAATTATATTTTGTATAGTGCCGTTTTGTTGAAAATTCTCCAAGGGGGCTGATCTGTACAATTTTTTTTCATGGCTCTTATCTTATTACTATTTTACGTTAGTACCACATGAGAGCCCCAGCTGCTCCAGACCGTCTGGAGTCGGTGAGACTATGGCATCCCCAATTGGGGTATGTTCAACGCTGTGAGGCTGAAGGTAGTGTGAAAGGAAAGGAGATGCGGAAGAGGACGGTAGAGGAGATCTGGTCACCAAACACGGCTAAAGCCATTTCAAGCAACGTTTCGATTCTGAATGGTGGTCTTTCACAAGGGCGATACTGAAAGTATCTACCACTCTGGAACAAATGTACCTACTATATGTACATAATTTAAATTAATAGATTTTCTTTTTTTTTTTCATAATTACACAGACTATAAGAGCAACTTTTGTTTTTCTTGATAAAGAAGGTATGGTTTGGCCGTCTGATGTACACCGTAGTCCGTGAACGACTGAGCACCGGTTGAAGGCTCGTGTAGTGAATGGGTACGGGTTCATGATGTGAATGAGGGGCATAATGGAAGTAGGATTAATCCAATTATTGTCAGGTTTTTCACAACCCGGGAATGTTTGTCTATCTTTAAAAAATAGAATAAAAAAAAATAATAAAGCTTACCTGGCTTTCTGGCATCCAAAACGTTCTTCATTCTATCACAAACATCGTCCATGCTGGAAGTCTCGATGAACGCCAGTCGCTCGTCAATCAGTTCCTTTCTGTTCTCGTAGAAGTACGGGGTGTGCATATCGAGGGGCACCTCCTGATAGGGGGACAGGAATAGCCCTTTGTCCTTCACCGTACTGTAGATGATGTCCCAGAAGAGGAGATTGAATATAGAAGTGATGATGCGCCCCTCCCAATGCTCTCCTGTAAAACATATTGAAAAATATGATCGAGGGGTTATTAAGGCCGGAATTTCGGTACATGTACTCAGGAATGTTATAAGCCGGACTGGGATGTCAAAAAGCTAATAAACTGAAAACCTGAAATAGTGGCAAATAATAATAATGGTTAATTTATATAGTACAGTTTGGTGATATGGATGTAGTTCACTTTATATTAAACAACCTAATACATATGCATAAATAGCATAAGGCGTCTTGTTCAGGGCTAGCAGATTCTTCAATAGTGACCAACTTCTGACCCTATACAAATCCCAAGTACATCCAACAGTTGAATTTGGAAGTTATCTCAGGGCTGGAGTTCCCAAATACTTGATAAACTTGCTTGATTCCGTGCAATGGAGGGCGGTTTGTCCGATTGACAATCCGTTGTTAACAGACCTACTGCCATCTCTAATACACAGATGCAATGTAGGTATGATGAGTCCGTTCTACAGATATTTTAATGGAGCCTGCTCGAAGGAGCTACAGCGTTGATTACCCCTGCGCTAGTGCATGTGCGTGAAACTCGACAGACACGAGTGGAACACCTGTTCACAGTTGATGTTGGCTTCATGAAGTCGGTGAAATGGATCATTTCGTCGACTCGTATGTGGAACCAGCTACAGGCATCCGTCTATCCTCCTACATCTAATCCCTGCCTGCAGCCCCTCCTTCACCCGCCTCACAACCTTGCCCAACTGGATGGCGATATAGTTCTCCTGTATGTGCTTCATACAGACCGGGGTGCTTTGTGAGGTGTCACAAAAAAAAAAAAAACAACCAATACCAAAAAATGCCTTACTTTGCTCCACTTACATGCAGCATCTGTTTTTCCTCCCTTATTTAATTTGGGCTTCCTCAAAGCCGGCATTAACAAACCCATCCCTTTCCTTAATACTCCTAACAACATAGATTTAATGGTAAAATAGTCCCCCAGGTTGTACACAGTATACAGAGCGGGGTTGTGACATTATAAAAAATAAAAAGTGTACGACATGTTCGCATTAACTTACCACAGTCAAAATCACTATTATTCTGATAGTAGAGAAGCGCGTACTGTTCCACAGAGACATAAGTTTTGTCGCCTGATTCCCTTTCATCAAAATAATAAAAGGCTTTACGACCGCGCATGTTACTGAAAAAATACAAGACGATAAATATATATGTATATACATAATATGGGTGCTAAAATTAATACATATTAGTTATTTTCAGTGTACAGATAATCCCAAGTGTGATCTGCCGGCCTGCATCCCCTTCTTCCTTTCTTCAAAAAGACCCTCCACACAGCATCCCCAAAGACAACATAGGCATGTGTGGAGTTAATACACATTTATTTAAAATACAAATTTGAAAGAAAACTCTAACTAACCATAGTGCCATTTCACCGCAGGGGTGGGTAGTGGACGGACTGCCAAACAACTCGTACTTGGCACACACTTCTTGCCTCATTCACATTAATATATTGTCTCATACATAATCTTCTGTTGTTCTGACTCTTGACATGGCCTGCCTCAAGTATTTGGTTCACTTGATCATGCCATATTTTCCTCGGGCGTCCTCGGCTACTACTTCCATGCACATTAGCGTCATATATTCTCCTGTACAGACCTTATGGAAAGAAAACTCATGTGGGCAATTTACATGAGACCTGTCGACTCCTAGGCCCCAGACAGGATAATGAAATTGATTTTCTCTTTAATACGTTCCTGGCATACTCTACATACATTTGTGGTACTCTTTGTGACATACATACATGAATTTTCTATGAAAATGAACACTTGTGTTATTTTCACATATTAAATAGTGAGAGATCTAATTAGCCCGGTACTTCCCAACCTTCCTCTCCCCCATCTCCATCACTCCCTTCAGCCTTACAATATACCCCAAATTGGGGATGCCATAGTTCCACTGGCTCCGGGCAGTTGCGAATCTTGTGCGGTATTTAAATAAAAAAATAAAATGATAAAGCTCTAACCCCTCAGCGCCCTTGGCGGCGATATCGATGCTTTGAATCTCAACGTGGGCAACCTTGGACAACCTCTTCAGGAGCGTGACAACGTGGGTGTCGATTTTGACCATTTTTTGTGAAGCCAGTTTCTCTGCCCTGTCTCGGAGCGGGGCTTTCTCATCCTCATTCATAGAGGGCTCATTCAGGGCGAGAATCAGGATTTCCGCCGCCTGGAATGAATATGTTAATATAATATGGTTAGTTTAATAATATTGAATAGAAATTGAAACAACATCGATTGATGACCTTTACAATTCAATCTTTACCACCACGTGTGGCACGCTTTGACATAATGTGTTTTAGTGAAACTTCATGGAGCATATATGCGACATCCACTGATGTAACATACAACCAACAACCGCATAGATATGGTTAAAATTGGTTCTACGACAAAACAGAACAGTGACAAATACTAAATATTAATAATCGTATGGATTAGAAAAATTCACAAGAAAAAAGTAAGTGCGATAATGATTTGAATTCAGGAACTTCAGCAATCTGGACATCTGCTTTAAGAGGAACGCGTCAGCTCCCCTTATCCGCAAATCTGTAATACTTTTGAAAGTCATGCATCTCGCTCTAACATTGCAGGGTGCTGAAGCTAGAGGGGTGTAGTGGGAGGGGCGTTCTGACTATTCTGTAGGAGTGTTAGTATAGTTTGCCATCGCAAGCCAGCAAAAATAAGGCTAAATGGGCAAGTGTAACAGAAATGGAGCATTTAGTTTCATGCATAAATATTCGCACGAAGCCGACGAAAGGCTCCTTTTGTTGAGTTCGTTAGCATTCGCCGACACATGTGGGACACACGTGGACAGTAATCATTGTGACGAGCATATGTCGCGAGCCAAGTTACTAAGATAGGATTGTTCCAATCTGACGCAAAAATTTATCCAAATTTCTTTTCAGTAAAATCTTCGTTTCCATAACTCTGCTCCATCATTAAAAATAATTACATTGAACTGTTTGCAGTGTTTTAGCTGTTTAGTTTTAAATGTTAGAACGGGGTTAAAAATACGAAGTTTTGCCAAATCATGGTTATAGATTGAAACAACCCGACCTAAGCTATTTATCATTGACCTCAGCAGAAACAGCATTGAAATTCGGCAGAAACGGCATGAAAAAACAGCAATTTAAACCACGTGAAAGACAGAAGAAGTCGGGGAAGCCCGAGAAAGACATGACACGATCAAGTGAATCAAATACTCTAGTCGGGCCATGTCGCTTGGAATGCCTTTGCCGTGTTTGGTGACCAGATCTGAATAGCCAAGTACTTCCCCACTTCGCTCTACCCCATCTTCTTCCTTTCCCCATTACCCTCAGCCTCATAACATACCCCCATTGGGGATGCCATAGTCTTACTGACTCCAGAAGGTTGCGACTCTTGTGCGGTACTCACATAAATGAATGTTAGATGCGGTAATCATTAGAAACCTAAACAGCATTTCTGAAAACACTTTTTTTTCATAAACAGAAATTTGATTTTATCCCACTTAGCGGTGAGTGCTTTGACCCCTAACCAAGTTGATTATGTTTACAGGAGATGGAAAGACTGATAGGGATATTGAAAGAAGGGTGAATGCAGGAAAATCCATTAACGGAGGACTGAACGCCGTTGGCGCTAACAAAAAGTTGTTTAAAGAAGCGAAGCTAGCAGTCCACAATGGAGTGCTGATACAAACTCTGATGTATGGCAGTGAGGCATGGAACTACCAGAGGAAGGATGAAAGTAAACTGAATGCTGTAGAAATGAGATCTCTGAGACGAATGTGTAATAAAACCATGTATAATCGTGTGAAAAATGGTGAGATTTGTAAAGAATGCAAGGCTGATGTAAGCGTAATGAGCAAGATTAAGAAAGGAACACTTAGATGGTTCGGGCATGTAGAGCGAATCAACGAAGAAAGGAGTGTACGGATAATATATGACGCGAATGTGAATGGAAGAAGCCGGGGATGTCCAAGAAAGACATGGTATGATCAAATGAATCAAATGTCCTAAAACAGGATTTGTTCCTAGTTGGGCAGTCAAAGCTTTCTCACGTTTTGTTGTTAAATCATGTGTGTTTCAAATATATAAATATTATTAATTTTAAATACTTGAGTCGGGTCATGTCAGAAGTCGGAATAGCATTAGAGAATGTATGAGACAATGTATGAATGTGAATGAAACAAGAAGTGTATGCCAAGATCAAGTTGTTTGGTGGTTCTGTCCTCTCTGCCTACCCCTGCGGAGAAAAGGCGTGATGGTTAGTGAGTTAGTTACCTACCTAACTAAATGAATTGTTACATTTATATACACATTATTATCCACTATTATGGTAAAAAAAAAATATATATAATAATAATAAATACCAATATTAAATAGTACAAAAAATAAATGATTTTTGGTAAAGGTTTCGTAAAGAGAGCATTGCCGCATTAATAATAATAAATGAATGAATATCTACTGCTGCATCAGCAAATCACGAAACCGATTATCTGACTGATACACAGTTGCTGTAGATGTATGTATGTATTTGCTTGGCCGGCGGCTTACCCCCCCCCCCTCCCCCCCCCGTTCAATTCTTGCGAAAACGAAGCACCTTAAAATTCTCGTGAGATTTACCTAGAATGTCGCTTAATAAATTTTGATTTTGACGCGAATTAAACTATTTTCAGCAGTCATTAAAATTTTGTTGTATACTTCATCATATTCCTGAGGTAGGATTAGGGACAATTTTTCAAAAATAGTATCCATTTAGTAACAAATATTTGCCAAAGTTGCCTCCTAAAAACATGAATAAATTGTATCATTAAGTTTGGGGGGGTATTTGGCCTCTAATCCAAAATTAAGTTTTGTGTGAAACAGGCCACGTAGCCGTTCCTCTTAATCACCGAGCTATCCGCACCAACCTTCGGATTAGCCGTTTATCATTCAATCACTAAAATGCTGATTGGTTGTGTCAGTAAAAATTATGGAAAAATTACATTCTTATGAGAATCTTTTAGTTGAAAATTATTTTTTCTCTCCAATTTCTTAGGGTAGGCACAGCTTTTCAGCCTCTACGGACTGCACGCCACTGGGTTGTGTTGGAGGCACGTGAAAGGGTAAATTTCAAGGTTGTGCACGTCTGGTGTCCGGAGAGATCAATTGCAAATTTCATGTCTGATGAACAAACGGAGAAAGGTGAATTTAGGACTTACCCTAGTGAAATCATGTTGCCTCATCTGCAGAATGGAGGTCTGCTCAGAGTACCATAAGGCACGCTTGTGCTGGCGGTAGGTGGTCTGGTCCAGCAGCGTCTGCAGCACGTCCAGGGTCTCCAGGTCCATTTCCTCGTTGTTGAAGGCCTTCAGAGCTTTGATGGAGAGCTCCATGGCGCGCACGTACTGGTAGCCGGGAGTGAAGCGATGCAGCCAGGGCGGCGGTTTCCTGAGTGCATTATTGTGAGGTGATAGTGCAGTTTCAAGTGATTTTTTTTTCTTCTATATTGAAATGCCTTTACCATGTTACTATTACATTTAACAATTTAATACTTTGTTCACTAAACCTCATACGGCGACAGTTGCTGCGCATAAACGATGCACAAATGAGCCCTAAAGAAGAAAAGTGCGAATGTGGACAAATACCAACTACAGACAACATTGTAGAAGGATGTCCCCTTCATCAGTTCCTCGGAGTCACATTTGTGGTAAACCAAGTGACTCTCAAAACCGTTGACTGGCTGGATAGCCTCACTATCCCACTTTGACTTCCACCAACTCTCCACCAACCATAAGAAGAATGAAATATGACATGGTAAGTCATGCTGAAGTGCTCTATTTTCACGATAAATTACCTAGTTAAAAATCTGTTCCACGTGTGGATATAAAAAAACTTTAACTGATTAATACGGTCAAAAGGTTAATATAAGGAGAGTAAATGTTGTTGCAACTAAGTAATTCCAAATAAATAATAATTGGATTACTTCTATAGCGCCGTTTTCGTGGGAAAATCACCTCAAGGGCGCAAAATATGTAAATGTAATGTTTTTGACAATAATATATTTAAACCTCTCTGTTGTCAACAGGGATAACAAACATTTTTGAAATTACTGTCCTTCATGTATGTAAACAGCAAATTAATTGTATTGGTATTTTTAGTATTTCTACAAAACCTATAAACATAGACTTAAAATGATAAAATGTGTAGGATATCTCAGTGTCCCTCATACTGACAAAAGTTTTGTTTTGCACATGCCAACGTCGAAGGTTAAGAGTACTTTTTTTTTCTTAACAGTCATAGTAATAAAATATTATTGGATACTTTAACACTTAACAGTGTTAACTTACCAGTCGACCAAGTCACTCCGTTGTGAAAGGTCCTTAAAAGCGTTATGACACTTTCTGCACGCATCCAAGACCTGCCGTGTGCGTAGAGTCGAATCAACGCTACTATACTTCGCCGTGGTCAAATAAAGCACGGTCTCAGCAAGACTGTACGCTCGATCATACCTGAAAAGTTAACACATTAATAGTTTTTTATGTGAAATAAGTACGATGTATATAGTCGTAGAAACGACCCGTTCTTATGCGGCAAATGTGAATTGTGTACAAATATTGGGAGTGCGTTTGGCACGTTTCCCGGCTGCGTACCAGAGCCGAAGGGATAAGTGATGCTAGCTCCTCGGAGCTCTTCCATTGAAATACCGGTAAAACAAGGACAGCATTTCCACCGGACATCTGTGCTCCAAAGACTGCAGTACTTTCGTTAAGATAGGAGAATCTACCAAATCAATTGTCGGTTCCTGCACATTCAAGGGTTATTTCAAGTATTTTGAGGCTCCAGCCCAAAGGTGCGTGCCAAACTCAACAGTGGGGTGCACTAAACGTGGAAAATAAACTGTATAAATCTTGGTTTGGAGCTAAGGAGTTTATCACTTTGCCACGGAGGTTAGACAAACAAACATACATCTGCTTTATAGTTATGTAAGATTTTAAGAAACATAGATAAACAAAATAAAATATTAAAAAATGTTAAGATTTTAAGAAACATAGATAAATAAAATAATTAAAAAATGTTTGCAAACTCACTCCAGAAAGTGCGACCTTGACGGGTATACACAGCTGGGCGGATCACACTCCAATTCCATGGCAGGGTAGAACTGCTTGCCGCTCTTCACATTGAGCAGCATCAGGTTAAGCTTCTTGTCCCTCAGCAACTGGGGATTGGCTCCGAGATACATCAGGGAATGGAGCAAGTCGAATGTCCTCTTAGCTGATTCGTGAATCTTGATGTGATTGCTCATCACGCCAATCATCCTGAAATACAACAGAATACGACGAGTTATCATATTTTTTATGTGCCATATCCCTGACGTAATAAAAAAAAGAAGGAACGCCGAATAGATGTACCGTCAATTCTGTTTTTACACAGTTTTTAAATAACACGCTAAAAAATACATAATGACAAAATCCATTCTTATTAGGTAGATTTTTCTCATCCAATGCACACCCCCCTACCTGATAATAATATAGGAATAATTAAATGCGTTTTTTTTTGACATGCTGTAGAGATTTTCTTACAATAGAATGTATCTCTCATTTTCCTATACATGCTGTACTGCATTTTCCTATACATGATGTACTGCATTATCCTATACATGATGTACTGAATTTTCCTATACATGATGTACTGCATTTTCCTATACGTGATGTACTGCATTTTCCTATACATGATGTACTGCATTTTCCCATACATGATGTACTGCATTTTCCTATACATAATGTAGGGGAGACCGGGACAATAGAAACAGGGGACGATAGAAACAACGGCTATAACACCTGATTCACATGGCCAAATCACGTGAGAGTTTGTCAAATTAAGCATCTCCGGGAGCTTCTACCGCTCATCAGTTACCCGCTGAGCGCAGTCGAAAGCCCAGGAGTATTCCTCGCAGAAAAGTTTTTTCCACCATCGAAGTAATATTTGGGGTTGATTGAAAAAGTGTGATTCAAAAACGCAAGTCAGATGATTTCAATTAAATTAATTAATTTATTTGTCTATTAATCTTAGTTGGAGTAGTTTAAATTATTTCTATTGATCGTTGTTCAAGACGTAATTAATGGTTTTAAAATAATAATGTTGAGGGGACAATAGAAACAATCTATAGTGGGGACATTAGAAACACGTTTATACTCATAAAATCAGAGCATCCCAGATCCTGTTTGAATGCAATCGATTGAAGAATTAAGAACGATTCCAATTGTACCAGAACAAAGTCAAGAGAAAACAATAACAAGTATCACCATCATTTTAACAAGAAACAGTCAGAATGTAACGAAGCCCACAGTGTCAAGCACATCAACAAGTTTTCACCGGAGGTCATAAGACCATTCCCGAAAGCGCCCCTAAGAAAAACAACCGGTGGCCGAAAAATCAGGAAGTCTGCTATTTACACGGATACCCCCGAGAAAAACGCAATTCAAGAGGAACATGATGCAAAAAAAGAAAAAACTTGTCAAAAAAAATTTCAAGGAATTAAAAAAATCAACCTAAAGCTGCCCAACAGCCTAAGAAAAGAAAACAAAAAGATAACAGCTAAAGTGACAGCAAAGAAGAGGATTGCAGATGGTTTCCTTCGATTACTTGAATATTACTTTTTAGTTTATTTATGATCACTTACCTACTACCCACTTTAATATTACTTATTGTGTTATTCCAAACATTGTTTCTGTTTGTTTACTTTAATTTGCATTTAAAAAGTCATTAAATAAATCGGTTTTCCTATTATTAGCACTAAATGTCTTCAGATTCTAACTACTGTTTCAATTGTCCCCAGTATGTGTTTCAATTGTCCCAGGCATGGGAACAATTGAAACACATTCCCAATCTTCTCTATTTTTTAAATATCTTTTTAATGTATGGTTGTGGACCATATATAAAAATGTCCATAGAAACTAGAATAGATATGACATCAAAATCTTACTTAAAGTTGTTGAAGTTTGCAATAGGCATGAAGAAAAAAATTCTATAACCCAAAGTGTTTCAATTGTCTTCTCCCCTACTGCATTTTCCTATACGTGATGTACTGCATTTTCCTATACATGATGTACTGCATTTTCCTATACCTGATGTACTGCATTTTTCACACGGATTTTTTTACATGGTATTCTGTAGAACATATCCCCCGTGTAATATCATTATCAAGTGTTCTTAACCTCTCGTGTGCCAGGCGTAAAAGACATTCTGCCCACCATGTGCTTTCTGGCTATCAATTCGTAATAGCTCACTTGTGTTTTACAAAATGATTGAAAATATATTACAATGAGGTTTATAAGCTTGAATAAGTTATTAAAATTCTGATGAAGAAGAAAATGTGTGCATCTCATAAAGCAAGATGCTTTCTTCGCAGGATGTATGAATTAAGTGGAAATAAGGAGTGTGCGCCAAGATAGAGTTGTGCAGCGTTTCATCCTATCTGCCTACACCTGCGGTGAATGATACCATGGTTAATATGATTTTTTTTCTATTAAAAAAACCTTTGTAACTTTCTTCCACTTGTTTATGTTCAACCTGACCGGTTTCACCCTATCACGGGCGTCTTCAGAGTGGTACAATTAAAACTAAATCTATGGTATATTTAACATATATGTCAGGAGTGAGTCCCATTGCTTTCTAATATTGTACATTTATGACTTGAATTTGTTATATTGCTGACGGAACGGCTTTACAATTTAAAAACTCGGGTTGGTTTATTACCTTCTGGAAGACGGATTATATTGCGTTTATTTACTGAATCTATGGGTTTTTTTTTATTTTACATAATGTCAGCTTTTATTTAAACAGATGGTAATTTCTGGTTTTGTTTTTTGTTTCTGGAAGACGGATCATATTGCGTTTATTTACTGAATCTATGGGTTTTTTTATTTTACATAATGTCTATCGTGTCAGCTTTTATTTAAACAGATGGTAATTTCTGGTTTTGTTTTTTCCCACGTGATATCCATCTTTTTTGCTAAAATTAGTTTTACAGCAGTTTTTGTTACGTAGTTACATGAACTAAGGGTAACCAGATACATCTTAATGAGTCGATTTGAAAAATATTTTATCATGTTATAATAGGTACACATCGGGGTAATATCCTCCTTAGAGTTCGCCTTAGATGTTTGCAACAAAATTCCCAGTTACAGTTTACTCTGGGGAACTATTACTGCAGGAAATACATACAAAATACCAGAGAAAATAATATTCCACCATGAATTGACAGTTTCAAAATTAGAGATACTGTTATTTAGTTATTCAACTTACTTTTTGACTATGGTTTCCCTAACCGTCTGATGTTCTCGTTTTTGTATTAGAAATTTAGAGATGACATTGTTTCCATTGCAAACTTCTTTTATAGTTTTTTTTATGGCCTCTTTCTTTTTAGGCGTGCCCGAAGGCGACGAAAAAAAGTTTTTAGGAAATTTAGTCATAAGTTTTTTCAGCTGTGCGATCGATGCTATCTCCAAAAACTCATCTAAATCCATCTGTGAGCCTGGAAGATAAAGAAACATATTTATAAATTAAAGTTTCATGTGTTTGGTGGGTGGATATTTCACCCCCTACAATAATAAAAATAATAATAATAATTGGATGTTTGTATAACTCTGTTTTTGTGAAAAATCACATCAAGGGTGCTGTACAAATATTACTTGTTAGGGTTTATCTTATTATGAACAAACAGATATAAACATACATTAAATATGCATATAAGCATGTATTTCTTAATACGCACAAAATTAAATAAGCATGTATTTCTTAATACACACAAAATTAATATGCATATAAGCATGTATTTCTTAATATGCACGAAATTAAATATGCATATAAGCATGTATTTCTTAATACGCACAAAATTAAATATGCAAATAAGCATGTATTTCTTAATATGCACAAAATTAATTTAAAAAAAAACACTTTTTATATGTTTAATTACAATGAAGAACAACTATTTAAGTCACATCTAGGGTACTGTACAAATATTACTTGTTAGGGTTTATCTTATTATGTACAAACAGATATAAAAACATACATTAAATATGCATATAAGCATGTATTTCTTACGCACAAAATTAAATAAGCATGTATTTCTTAATACGCACAAAATTAAATATGCATATAAGCATGTATTTCTTAATAAGCACAAAATTAAATATGCAAATAAGCATGTATTTCTTAATATAATAATATTAATTAATAAAAAAAAAAACACTTTTTATTAGTTTAATTTTACAATGAAGAACAACTATTTAAGTCACCGAAGAAGTAAAATCACAGATTTTAATTAATTTGAAGCTTAGTTTTTTTTTATTTATGAAAAAAACCCAAACCAAGAACCTAAAATCCTATTTTATATCTAATTAATATATTGTTTTATATATATAATAGGTTTTAGGTTCTTAGTTTGGACTTTTTTTTAAAGAACAAAAAAAATTAACAAGAAAAATACATGTTTATGCATATTTACCAAAGGTACTTCCCAGGCAGGCCACTCCAGATTAAAACAATGTATTATGAAGTTTTAGCTTGGGAAGACATGATTTTGCAAGAACAGGACACAATATTAGCAAACACTGCACATTGGATGATATTGCAGTTACCATTTTATTCTTATTTGTTATTGATATTACATTTATTAGAAGGTGAAGTGGCTGGTAGTTATTTTAAATATTAATGTTGTTGAATTTAAGAACAGATTTAAAAAATAACCGAAAAGAAATACTACTCTCTTTAAAATTTTTATGATAGTTATTTATATTTACAAATATTTATGATTATTCACATTGTCGTGGACTATGAAAAGTTTAAAATTTTTCTGTAAATTACTTTAGGTAGGTACTAGGACTTGTAGAAAAGGTCAACAGAAGCGGATAGATATATCCGAGACACTATCTAAAGATTACAAATAAATTCAAGTAGAATATTGTAGTCTTGATAAAAGCCAGCCAAAAATATATGGTAATTTAATACTACTCTCTTTAAAATTTTTATGATAGTTATTTATATTTACAAATATTTATGATTATTCACATTGTCGTGGACTATGAAAAGTTTAAAATTTTTCTGTAAATTACTTTAGGTAGGTACTAGGACTTGTAGAAAAGGTCAACAGAAGCCCCATTTAAATAAAAATCGGATAGATATATCCGAGACACTATCTAAAGATTACAAATAAATTCAAGTAGAATATTGTAGTCTTGATAAAAGCGTGGCAGCCAAAAATATATGGTAATTTAATTGAAACTGATATTGACGGTTCTTAGAAATCGAGGAGCAAACTGATAAAAATGACAGGACAGATTGGGGTAGCCATAGCTCAGTGGATTAAACCATGAGGTCCTGGGTTCGAATCCCAGCTGCTATTGTAACTTTTTTCTTTTCTCTGTCTTTTCAGTTTCATGTTTCATTTTGAGAGTTAGTGATTAAAAAGATTTTTATTGATTTGTCGAAGAAAAAAACAATGCTGTTTTGATACTTTTATATCTCCATTTCGAGAACTAATTAGCTAGACACATGCCACGAGGTAATATTAAATTTAAACAATTATTCCTATATTGTAGCCATCAGTTACAAATTTTTAATGTTAATATCATAATATTGAAAAGGGGAGGGAGCTTTTTTTTGGAGAACTGTTCCCATAACCACTCAACTGTCCAAGCCGCTAAATGCTAAACTGGCATTTTCCTGAAAGCCTTGAGAGGAACGGCTGCGGTTTCATACAAAACTTAATTTTGGATTTGAGGCCAAAATACCCATCCAAACTGAATCACCGTTAGCCCCCAAATAATTGTTAAAGATGCCTCTAAAATCACTAAAAATCAATTCCTTTAATGGCCTATATTTCATAATGTAAAACAAAAATAAATAAATTACTTCTCATCCGTACTAGATATTCACTATACTTTTTGATTAAAAAAAAATCATTAGGTTCAGGTGAGTATTTTGACCTCAAATCCAAAATTAAGTTTTGTATGAAACAGGTCACGCAGCCGTTCCTCTTAACTGTCAATGACACTAAAGTGGCTTTGAATACTTGGCATGATGTTTTTCAAGGATTTTATTTTAAAACATGCACAACATAGATTTTTTTATTATTAACTGTGTTAATCACTTTCATTATATTTTAATCGCCCATTTAGGGAGACTTGCATATATTCCATTTTCTATGGAATCCATAAGATTGAGGTAGTTCTTTTCTAATTATAATTTTTTTTTAAACAATTGCATAACTAGCAGCGATGATTTAAAACGCAGTTGTTTTCATAGAAATACACCATGGAATCCATAAGATTGAGGTAGTTTTTTTTCTTATAAATTCCCAGTTAGGAATTATCTATTTGCAGTGAAAATTTTAATTTACCAAAGCGTTTTTCAAATTGGAAAATGACCGGGGTAGCTGAAAAATTTGTTTCGGGACACTTCAGTGCTTTCTTTTAGGGTGGACATTTGAGTGGTTAACAAAAAAATAAGTAATAATTATAAATTTTGATATTTGTGTTAGAAACCTACCTGTTAGTATAAATCCCTTTGCTTCCAGATCCTTCAAAAGATTTTTGACAAAATCAGATCTCCAATCATAATTGATGTATTTCTGAATGGTTTCCACTTTCTGCCACTTCCATTGGAGCCAGTAAAAGCGCACAAACAAAATTTTCATCTCAAACGGCTGTAAATCCATGAAGGCCTGCATTAGATTCATCTCGTCTTCAGAAAGTAGGTAGTGGAGGCATGACTGTGATAAAAAGTCATTGACCATTTCCACAAAAAACTTTGTTGCGTAATTGGGCGTGTATTGAGAGTTCTGAATTGTGGACGATTGCTGGCTTAGCGTGATATGGGCATCTTCATCAGGTTTATCAGCAAAATCATTTTCATGCTGAGAGGCTTCAATCAAAAGTTCGTCAGCATTATCATCTGGTATTACATTACCATTTTCTACAACTGGTCCATTTTCTTCAATTACCTTGTCTTCTATTTGTGACACGGATAGTTTGGGTGTTTCTGTATCATTTTCAACATCCAAACTAATTGAGTTCTGTGGTTCTTCGTCGATTATATAGCAGTCACTGTCAGAATCAGCCTCATCTTTACACTTTTTCTCACTTATGATTTGTTTAATATTTGTTACGTTGTTGTTCTCTTTGTTTTTCACATCCATATCACTTAACGACTTCATCTTGAGAAGATTGCTAGAAGATTTGAAGTATGATGTTATTTTGTTTCCCTGGGTTTTATTCGGGGTCCTCATTATGTCGGTGAAATAAATAAAATTACTATGTTAAAGAGCATGCCGAAAAATTGTAGTGAAATTAAAAACAATCAAAATTAAATGTAATAAACATTACGCGAGTAACGTAAAAGCATGCAAAACTCAGGGAAAGTTTGTTGACCAATCACCCCACAACATTATTCCGCACTTCCGGAGAGATTCGGGCGGTAAATCTCACAAAGATAACAAATAACAAAACGTCAAAAAAATTGTGATTTGTGACGTTTGTGTCATAGATTTATATAACTCTAATGTGAATGGTATATCTATGACTTTAATCTAGAATGTAATAAAATGGATGTAAACATTTTAATTATTACGGCACCATCGACTTAAGAAAAAAAAAACAACAACCAAAAAACAAAATAACAACTAAAAATAATGTTATGTTATGTTTGATTTCTGAATCTGGGGAGGGGGGTTTAATTTCATGAAAACCCTGTGACATCTTTTATGGAAGCCGCCTTATTAAACGCACAACAACTTTACTAAACTGTGATCATTGTTAATATTAATCCCTTTGGTTATAAAATATTTCATTGGAAATGTAAAAAGAAAGAGTTTTATTTATAAAAACATATTAGCCTCTGTAAATATATAATTCTAACAACCAAATAAGTTTTCTCAAAATTTATTGATCAAACAAAATTCCCATGTGAATGCTTCTAAAAGTCCAGCGCTGAAAATTTCTTATAGTGTTTGCGTCGGTGGGCCGTATTATTTGCTAATAATAACTCGAGCATTATTATTGTTAAGGATGACGAGCCCTATTCCGTCAACCCCGACGCCAAAAAGTGTTAATGGGCACTCAACGAGATTGTATCAAAATACATATCGCTTAAGATCTAAAAAGAAATTCAATGTGATGATTGTGAAGGAAAAAGTAAAGCTCACTGTGGATCTGAACCTACAGGATGTTGAATTATCAGAAGTATCACACCCAGATTTATGTATTACGTTAGCAGAAGAAATTAAAAACACAATAAAAGAAGAAAAATACGACAGGTTATTATTTGACTACTGAATTTTTTTTAAACCATTGTTCTTAATAAATACTTAGTAAGTTATTTTTTCAGGTATCGTATCATTGTTTTTGTAACTATTGGAGAGAAAAAAATGCAAGGGATACGAACATACCACTCGTTTTTGTGGGATCATCAAAAGGATAATTTTGCCGAGCATACATTCGAAACGAATAATTATTACGTCCAATGTCTGGTATATGGAGTTTACTTAGATTAAAAATATTTTAAAACAAATATTCGCTTATTTAACATTACAATACATATATTTTTGTAAGTTGAAAACATGTTAATAAAACTTTTATAAATTATAATTATATAGCGTCATTTTTGTAGAAAAATTATATACATTTTTGATCTTTTGTTTTTTGAGGTCAGGCATGCCAAACCAGCGGCCCATGGAACGCATGCGGCCCAATTGAAAATTTTTTGCGGCCCAAAATGAATTTTTCAGCTTTTTATGTTTTGAATTTTGGTATTCATTTAAAAAAAATCTTATTCTTAAATTTATCACATTTATATTATATCTTGTGAAATTAGAACGTTCTTGTTATTAGACCTCGGACTCTCGATCGGGTTTAGATTTATTGCTTTAAAAGTGCCATGCGAATGGCCGCAATTGGAATTTATTTTCTCAATTGATTTCAATCAGCATATTTTTTCGCATTTTTCTCAGAATATCGAATGCAACTGACCTCTGACCAGATTTTAATACGTGGAGGGTGAGTGCAAAAGACACACACGGGCGCGTATATAATGGAGAGCGAGCACGCCGGTTAAATATGTGCCTTTTTTGTTTCGTTTTTATAACGCGCAAAGAGCAAATAAGTGGAATATGCAGATTTAAACAAGAATAATAATTCTGTGAAAATATAAAACTCATTACCAATTCATGTCTGAACGTGTCAAACAATAAAACAAAACCCCCATCAAGATTCCGAGCCCCACTTGTTATGCTTATGCCGGCTCCCACACTCAGCGAGCGTGTAGAGCGAGAAATATATCTCCGAAGACAAATTTCCAAATTTAAAACGACTGGGCAATGTGCATTATAGCAGCATTTGGGACTACACGTAGCTGGGAATCGTTATTTTCAAAAATTAAATGTTATTTTTAGTACAAATGTCGTAGCAAGTTGCTCGATGAAAATACGACCAATCAACTATGATGCGCGTCGGCTAAATTAAAATTTGATATGAAAAAGATATCAAACAATATAAAAAACAAGTGTCACATTAATGATAACGTAATAAAATATTTTGAAAAAGTTTTTTTTTATATGTGTGGCCTACCTAAGCTCAGTAAAAAAAATTGGTCCACCAAACGATTTGGTTTGGGCACCCCAGGTATAGGTGATATTTATTACTAATTTTCTTTTATTGTAATAATTTATTATTTTTTATCATTATTATTATCCATTTAATTACATAGCCCCCCAGGCTCATTATGTATGATTGGTGATAAAAAAAATAACTTTTCACTCTAAGCGCGATATGTATACGTTTTTTTCGTATCGTATTTTTTAAATTTGGCTCATCATGCCCCGTTTTTTTTTTGTAGCCAAATATTTTTACAGTTCTTCGCCACATTCGCTCCAATATTTCAAGAGACACAACTTCGTACAGAAATGTCAAAATGGCGTCTTCGCAAGACGCTTGGTACATTTCTTTATTGGGTTTGGCGGAGAATTTTAGGACAACAAACCCTCCAAATATAAAATGTTGTATCCAGTGTTTACAAGCCGTTTTTAATTTCAAACCCCCTTCAAGAGTGGAAGCTAGAACCCATTTACAACTCGGAAATATACTTTTAACTCATACCAAAAACATTGACCTAGCAAGAACTCATTTGGAACAAAGTGTAAGTTTTCTACGATTCCTTAAATTTTAGTGGATTGTGAATAAAAAAATAAGAATCTATTCATTTTTCTGCACATTTCACAATTTATTTCATTGTAATAACTCCTATATTACCTCCAATATAATGAATTCGCCACCGACTTTTTCAAAACATAAACAATAACCTAACATCTTGTCAAACTACCGTTTATAATATTTGTGCAATTGATGTGATAATCTTTGTGTGTTTCAGTGGCTTTTATCACAGTCTATTAACGGATTTGATGATGTGAAATTTGAAGCTGCGAGTGTATTAGCAGAATTATATGAGCAACAGGCACAATCAACATTATCAAAACCTATTCTCCGGAAAGCAATAGAATTGTCTCAACACAGCGTTTATTGGCATTGCAGACTGATATTTCAATTAGCAGTAAGTATTTATGTTTTACTTATAGCACACATTTGACAAACGTACGGATTAAGTATTTGTTTGGTAAAATGAGTGTTCAGTAAATCCTTAACCATTCACATGTTATTTGTTTGAGTTGACTAGATTATTGTCTTCTCATCTAAGGTGAAAAATTGTACATTGAAGATAATCTGTATTGGTAAACAAAATTTTTGACAGTTGGCGTCAGGTTATGTTAATCGTAACCAATTTTTGTTTTGACGTTATTGTATGCGCTAAACTAATATTGCATAGTCAGATTTCAGTTTGTAAAGGGTTAGGGAGCTATATTAGTATTAAGCTGGTGAAAATTTTAAGGTTAAGACGATTTGTCAGCTTCACGCAATTTCTTTAAAATCAAGCGATCGAACAATCTACAACTGTAGTAGCCTTTTTCTTTCGAAGACCGACTCTACCTCCTGAATATATATATTTACTAGTTGTTCCCTGTAAAAATCATGGAATGTAATTTGACTTGCATTCCCACTTTTTAAAATAGCCTGCAAAAATAAGCTTAACAACCTATTTAGAATATTTAAGGTTGGCACGTTGTATGCAACTATTGTCTAATGTAATAATAATACACAATGGCGTCAACTCTCCCTCAATATTTACGCATTTTTATTTAAAAGGAGTGCATTTTCTTGTATTTCTGGATATTTTTTATTTATCTTTATGAATATAAAAATGTTTCTTTTTTTAAAAATTATTGGTTTTTCTACATATACTCAACTGGAAATATTTACTGTCGTATGTACCTACTCAGATTTCCAATATAGAATTAAAATAATTGTCTATTTAAATATATAATAGGTAGGTACTTTATCGCTTGTCTAAATTTGAATAGATCCTGTTTATATTTTTCTCAACACATACATCAGTTCCAATTTTGAAAAGTTTGTGCTCGTACACACAAAGTGTGTATGAGCAAAGGAAATTAAATTGTTTATTCATTGCGATATTACAGTATTATGAACAATAGGTTTTTCTGTTACATTTGAGCAAGTATTTATTGAGCATGAAGTAAAAGACGTCCTGAATGAGCTTTCACATCACAGTCACCCTCGGACGGGAAGTCATTTAGAGAGATTGACAACTGGGACAGCTCATATGACATTGAACTTATCTGTGTGATTTTTAATTCGAATTATGCAGTTAAAAAAAAAAAAAATTTAACCGTTACCTTAAATCAACCATGTCAAAGATACGACCATAGAACAAAAAAATATTAAATCCAATAGATACTAGTGGTGGGCGGAGCGGTTCGGTTTAGTGAGCCGGATCACTAAATCAGCTATTTTTAGATTGAACGACGGTTCGTGTCCCCCCACACCATGCCCTCTCCCTCGCTCCCTTGGCTCTCCTAAAGACGTCCTTAAGACGCTCTTACACGATACTTTTTTCGTCCAGTTTTCATGTGGATTGTCTTTACAGAGAGCTTATTTAGTGATCCGGATCACTAAACCGAGCCACTTCGCCCACCACTAATAGATACTAGTCTGGCGACAAAAATTTGTTACGATATTTCCGATGAAATTAAACATAGTGGTAGATACTCTCAGTGTCCCCCTGGTAAAAGACGACCATTCAGAATCGAAACGTTGCTTGAAATGACTTTACTCGTGTTTGATGACCAGATAATAGCCAGGTACTTTCCCGCCTTCCTCTCCCCTATCTCCTTCCCTTTCTCACTCCTTCCAGCCTCAACATTCCCACTGGCTCCCGAGTCGGGAGCGGTTGGGACTCTTGTGTAGTATTCACATATACACAGGGTGTCCGGGGGTAAAGTGTAGTAACTTCGGGAGGTGATACATAATAGTACAAATAAAAAAGATGAATAACTAACTAATGTTTTTTTTTTCAAACAAAAAGACATACCTACAAAAAATCTGTAGTGCAGGGTGGAACTTATCCGATAATACGTCATGAGCTTCCTGAGAGCGAGTTTGGCAATGTCATACATTTGCGTTTGGTCCGTATCCATGGAAACCACAAGTAAACAATAACAAGGCCAAGAGTGTTGACGTTTGTTTACACTGTTACAAAAGTTTTGTTTTTACCAAATTCTAAAAAACACTGCACTAAACTAAATAACCATTATTAAAACTATAGAAATTTAAGAATTTTAACTAATTAAGTAAATTTTAAAAATGTTTTCCGTCAGCTTGTAGGCAAGCATGTAAACATAGAGTAATATTTTTTATAATTCGCACATTGTGGCGTATCTCGTCTGCAGTTTTTTCAATTCGTAGTCAGGGTTCTTCGACAGTGCTTACTTCTTTGGCATAAACTTTGTCTTTCATCACACCCCAAAAGAAAAAAATCTAGTGGTGTCAAGTCCGGAGAGCGCGCCCGCCGTGGAGAATGACTTCCACGTCCAATCGAACGATCAGGGAATTGTTCGTCTAGGTATCAACTAACAGCTACTCCGTAATGTGGTGGAGCTGCATCCTGGTGAAACCATATTTCATGTCCTCTACGTAGATCAACATCTTCCAAAAGTCCGGGATGATTCACCAAGAAATACAAGTAATCTTTTGAATTCAGTCTATGTGGCGTCACATGTGGTCCTATTACTTGGTTGTTAATTATTCCCACCCAAACGTTCACAGAGAACTGAACCTGGTGGTGCACCTGCCGTAACGTGGGTTTTCTTCCGTCCATACATGCAAGTTATGTAGATTTATCACACCAGTTCCGTTGAACTGGGCCTTGTCCGTCCAAAGGATGTTCCCAATGAAGTTCGGGTCCTCGAGTTGCTTATGGAGTAGCCACTGACAATATGCAACCCTTGATACGGGATCACTTTCCAGAAGGCCTTGTACACTATGATGATGAAATGGGTGCAGGTTGTATTTCTTGAAGAGATCCCAGATGGAACTTTTTGGAACACCAGTCTTTTCAGAAATTCTACGAAGTGACAATGTAGGGTCATTCACAATTGTAGCTGTGATGAAGTCTTCGTCCGCCAGTGGTACATTAGCAGCAAAGTTGTTCCGAGGTCTTCGGCCTATGCCTTGCTCACGCATAAGTTCATGCCTTTGTGTAAAAATATTCACGTTTGGAAAATTACAATTTGGAAAATGAATGGCGTATTCTCGGCACGCCTTGTCAGCAATTCCATCATCTTCCCCCATAGACAAAATGAATGTCTGCTCGTTCTTGATAGCTGAAGCCCGGCATCGTTAATAAAACACGCACAAAAGAAACACAATTTTAAGTTAAGTCTACGAGTGAACACAATGTTAATAGTAAGTCTTTCTTGAAAACACGCAATTCAAATTAAAACGAACAATTACTTTTAACTAAGTCTTTATAAATACACACTAAATTAACAAAGTTTGATTATAATAATAAAGTTTTAAAGTCACACTTTGCTAGGTACACAATGTGCATGTATACTACATAGAGGCAAATTTAACACTGACGCGACCGTTATCGGTAGTTCGATAAATTTGGCAACAAGTCAAAATAATAACGTCACGTCGGTAGAATTAAACATTTTTACCTAAAAAGTACCTTTGAACATTGGAATTTCGAAAAAAGTTACTAATCTTTTTTACTTGGGCTATCATGTAGAATCATCACCTCCCGTAGTTACTGCTCTTTACCACAAGACACCCTGTATATATTTTTTAAATCCCAGGATGAAAACCAACTGCTCTTTCTTTTTAAAGTATTTTCGGAAGTCATTGTTTGAACGGCTGTTTTCAATGATTAAACCTTACTTGCCGGTGCTGCCAACTGATTTGACATTCTCTAATTATTTAAATATCTGCTAAAAATGGAGTTCATATTTTAGGTGTGCCCCAGTAATATATTTATGCATTGGATAAAATAATTAAAATATATAAGTATTTAAGAACGCAACGGAAAAAAATATTTTGTCAAAAAATCGAGAAAAAATTAGTTAATGTATACTTATGTCTGCGTAATAATGTGGATAACTTGCAGAGTGGTGTGGTAGTGAGTGATGGGGATTTTGCTCACCATGGCATGATACGCAGTCGTCAATAGTAGCTGGCGGTCTGCCGGCTGTAATAGACATATTGTGCGTTTTATATGTGCTCAATATTTTTTCCTTGTTTTCAGCACTTATACAAATGATTTACATAAGTATTACGAATATCCTAACTAAATAGTGTTAAAATTTCAAATATGAAAAGGTAGATGAATTGGTCCACTTGGCTACTGACTGGTCTAGATAGTAGGTATCTGGATCTTCGAAATGATGCACTTAGCTGTTAATATTTACTTAAAACCATTTCATTTTTAATGTACGAGGTTTGTTCAAAAGAAAAGGTGAATTTCGAATTTTTTGGATAAGTATTTATTTATTCATCAATATCCATTTTCTCCCCTTCAAAGTAATCCCCCTCAGATATAATGCACTTCTGCCAGCGCTTCTTCCAATCCTCAAAGCACTTCTGGAATGCGCTTTTCGGTATGGCCATCAGCTCGTTCTTCGATTCTGACTTTATCTCATCAATTGTGGCAAAACGCTTTCCTTTCATTGGTCTCTTCAGTTTCGGGAATAGGAAAAAGTCGCAGGGAGCCAAATCTGGTGAATACGGTGGTTGAGGCATGATTACGGTGTTGTTTTTGGCCAAATAATCACGAACAAGCATTGATGTGAGCTGGTGCATTATCGTGATGCAAAATCCATGATTTGTTTTTCCACAATTCCGATCGTTTGAGCCGTATTGCTTCACGCAAACGTTGCATAACTTCCTTGTAGTATTCCTTATTAACCGTACGACCTGTTGGCAAGAACTCATGATGCACCACGCCATTGTAATCGAAGAAAACAGTGAGCAAAACCTTCACATTTGATCGAACTTGGCGTGCTTTTTTCGGTCTTGGCTCTTCTGGCCGCTTCCATTGGGATGATTGGGCCTTGGTTTCGACGTCATAACCGTGTACCCACGTTTCATCACCAGTTATGACCCTTTTGAGCAAATCTGGATGGTCGTTGACGGTATTCAACAACTCCTGAGCGATACTAATGCGACGTTGCTTTTGCTCAAAATTTAGCAATTTCGGAACAAACTTCGCTGCCACACGTTTCATGCCCAAAACATCCTAGAAAATTGCATGGCATGATCCGATTGATATGCCAACATCCTCTGCAACTTCCCTAATAGTGATTTGACGATTTTCAAAAACCATTTTCTTCACTGTTTCGCTGTTTTCTTCGTTTGTTGACGTGGTTGCAACTCCAGGACGCTCATCGTCATTAACATCTTCACGGCCTTCTGTAAAGCGCTTGTACCACTTATAAACACTTTTTTGAGACAAAGTAGACTCGACGAATGCCATAGTCAACATTTTAAGTGCGTTGGAGAACTTTATTCCATTTTTAACGCAAAATTTAATACATATTCTTTGATCCATTTTTTTCGAAAGTAAAAAATCGAAGAACGCACAAAAACGTGACTAAACTTTCCAGTTGTTAAAAACAAACCACTAATCCAAAATGGCTGATAATGCTAACATATGATAAACATATGTGTACCAACATAACAAAAAAAAAATCGATAATCGAATGTACACAGCCTGCGAAAATTCAAAATTCACCTTTTCTTTTGAACAAACCTCGTATACTTAAAATTTAAATTAAAGGTTTATCGGGTCATCGAATCCCGGCCTGGAGATATATTTTGGAATATGAATGGGCACTTTACAAGTTTGACACTTTGTCTTTAACCCGTAGGGGTTGAAACTTTAATAAATAAAAAGATGTTTTTATTAAAGCCAACACGTAGATAATACCACATTACTTGATAAAGTGACTAACCAGTAGAGGTAATATCCGAAGGCAAATTTAACGTACAATCTGACATTTAACAGTGGACAAAAATTGAGGATGCAGCGATCGTTTAAAAGGTTTTTAAATGGCAACACAAAGATGGTTCATAGGAAAAACAAAGTAAGTAAAAAAAATAATGGTCCAAGGGTATATGTTTTACTTAGAAATAAGTAGAAATTAGTGGTATTTTTCAAAAGGAAATGATTTTACATATTTTTTAATAAACTTTTATTTATTATTTAATGCTTGCTTAGCAAGGAAGAAGATATGGAAAGGTGATTTTTTTTTTCTGAAATTTTAAGTATCGAAATAACCATGTATTAGAACTTAGATAAATAAAAAACAAAATCAAATTCATAGATCAAAATAATAAATTAAAAAAAAAAAAATGTTATGATGTTTTGTCTTGTTTCTTTAAAAAAACTGTCAAACACGAATATGTTCAAAATATTTGAATGTGAAGAACACATTTGGTGGGGTTAAAAAATCGAACTTTGAGAATTAATTTACTACGAAAATGAACTTAAAAAAAAAACTCTAGTATTTAAGTTAGAATTGATTAAAAAATGGGTTGGACTTCCTTATTTTATTAAAGTTTATAAAAAATACATGTAAAATTGAAGATTAAACTTGCTCAAAATCGTGTTTCTAATTATCTCGAATCATACTTTTTGAGTTGTTACACTTTGGAAATGGGCATTGAATTCTATTCTAAAATTTTAGTAAAGAACACTTACACGAAATAACTTCCTTCCCACTTGAGGTCACAAACAACTCTTTACAACACAGTTATTTAAAATAAATTATATTTCCAACTGCAAGGAGAAATTTATCACGATAGAAGTCAAAGCCTAAAAAAACACTATTGTACATTGTAATGAAATTTGGCTATTTTATACCCAAAAAATGCAGATGCAGTGAAAAATCAGATGTTTAAAAAAAAAGTTTACTAGGATTAAATAATCAGAACAGTAGTTTGTACTGGAAAAGCAATGAGCACAAGTTCACAATTGCTTTTATGTCCTGGTTTAGTTTAACTGTTTCTGCTAACAACTGTATTAATTTCCTTTTATGACTCAATTGACCTATAAATGCAATTAGCGGTAATGCATATTAAAGTACGCTATTTTCTTTTCAATTATTATTTAAAAAAACGTTTAAACCGATGATATAATTATTATAATTTCTTCAAACGATTTGTATTCACTTTGTGGTGTCATTATTAATAATTTATTAATGCTTTAATAATTGAAGGGAACTCTGTTAATGGAGGACCGATCGCTGTTGGTACCAATTTAAATTTTTTTCCAAAGAAACTAAGCTAGCAGTTCACAATAGAGTGCTGATACTAATCCTGATGTACGTCAGTGGGGCATGAAACTGGCAGAGGAATGATGAAAGTAGACTGCATACTGTAGAAATGAAATCCCTGAGGTGTATGTGCGGTAAAACTTTGTATGACCGTGTTAAAAATGCGGAGATCTGGAAAGAATGCACGGCTGATGTAAGTGTAGCGGTTAAAGATTAGGAAAGGGATGCTTAGATGATTTGGGCATGCAGACCGGATGAATGACGAAAAAGTAGAATATATGATGTGGAAGTTAATGGTAGAAGAAGTCGGCACGATCAAGTGAATTGAGTTACCCGAGTCGGGTCATGTGAAGAGTCAGAATAACGGAACAGTATGTATCAGATGATTGTATGAATGTAGTAGTGAGTGTGTGGCGGTCCATCCTCTTTGCGTACTCCCGACTAGTAGTTAGTTTCATATTAATATTTTCATAGTTGCTTTTTGTTAAATTACTTCCTCGGTGAAATGTGAAATAATGTTGGGCGGATTGTAAAATATATTTCCGTGTCGGCATAAAAATTTGTTTCCGTGAAATCTGATTATCGTCATTTGAGACGCATCCTTTTTGTTATTTCTTTTTCCTGTATTTGTAATGATATACTTTATTTTTCAGCAAATTCACGCAACAGAAAAGGATTATGAAATAGCTAGCAGTTTATTGGGGGTCGGAGTTGACTATGCACATATTTCCAATGCCAGCTATACCAGAGTTCTATTTTTACTTAGTAGAGGAATGGTATGTACCCTATTCAATATTTTTCTATATGTGCTCTTTGCTTATGAAGTACACGACATTTAATGTAATTTTTGTATATAATTAGTCAATTTTATATAGCGCCGTTTTGTTCAGGGTGCTTTATATTTTATTAAAGCCAAGTTTTCACTAGGGGACAAATGTCCCCAGTCTACACGACGCGTGCAACATTGTGCACTGTCCCTCAACGTTGCGCGGAATTCCTACGTGATGCTGTACACGCGGTCTGCAACCGCTCCACGAGTGAGCTTGTTGATGCGTAACAATGAAATTGCTGTTATTGTTGCGCATTTTTCAGTCCGGTATCAGATGTTGACAAGTGTAGATGGATGCTCCCCGTGCCGCTCAACATGTTAGCAAGGTGGGGAAACGAGATCGTGCAGTACTGATCAACACAACTTCTTCGGGTGACATCTCTGCAACAACTGACTGGCATTGTTCTCAGATGTCCCGTGCAACATGTGCCGCGGCTTATCCCCAAGTGATTCCTTGGCTTTAAGTTTTCTAAATAAATATACTTGTTTTAAAATTTATTTTTAACCTTTTAGACGTGGGAAGTTCCTCAGAGCATCTTCCCCTGAAATACTGGTAGAACAAGGACAGGATTCCCGCCTGACGCTTGTGCTCTAAAGATTTGAATTCATTTGTTAAGATTGGGGAATCTATCAAACGGATTGCCCGTTTCTTCACAGAATCTAGTGTTATTTTTCAGGTATTTTGGGGCTCCAGACTAGAGGTGGCTACCAAATTCAAAAGTGGGGCGCACTTGCGATTTGTACTGGTCAGCAGTTGTGTACTATTAAAGTATCTGCGAGCCCTGTATAGTACGCCCAGCTTCAGAGAGGCAAACTTGACTGACTTCGATGGAGCCCCCGTGTCTAAGTTTGGTCACTTAAGTTACACCAATCATACTAATGGAAGGCTTGGTGGGAAGATTGCTTCCGTTGAAGGAGACTAGATTAATAATCATGTTTAGTGACCAGATCTGAATAGCTATGTATTTCCTCTTCTCCGTCTCCTTCCCTTCCCCCACTCCCTTCAGCCTAACAAAATATCCTAATTGGGGTTGCCATGTGTGCTATTCATATAAAAATAAAAGAATCATGAAAGGGCATGTTTTTGTTTTCATTCACATTTTGTTTCAGCTCTTACTGATAGACAAGAAGCTACAAGAGGTTCTGCCTCTCCTTAACCAGGCTGGTCACCTGGTGGACTCCTGGGCCGGCAGCCCGCACCAAAAGGAGTACCTAAAGGTGTATTTCCTGGTGCTGCAGGTGTGCCACTACCTGATGGCCGGGCAGGTCAAGAGTGTGAAGCCGTGTCTCAAGCAGCTGCAGCAGAGTATACAGACCATCATGGCGCCCAACTGGCCCACGGACGAAGGTTGATATTTTTGTGTTATCTTCCGTTAGTAGATGTTACTGGCTCCATGACAAAACAGTGACAAATCGAAACTTTGAAGAAAAGTGAATTAAAATAAAAAAAACAACAAATCTAACCTAACTTGAACAAATCTAGCCTAACCTAACCTATCCTTTTATAATGTTCTGTTTTATCCCGTTACTGAAGTTACTATAGCCAAACCTCAAGTAACAGAAGGTGTGTAGATGCATGTTTCTTGGCATGTGCAGAAAGGGCGTGATGTATTAGTAGTTCCCTAGCGTTCGTTGGTGGCTTGCCACACCGCACTCAACTCTCGCACAGCGCAACTTTCAGAATGACACTGGGGAATGATTTTTTTGGTCAAACTATAGAGGTTACACCTGACTTCTACCGAATTCTACAATTCAATATTACCCAATGTGAATTTACCAGTTTATTGCAGAATTGTTTATGCATTACATGGGCCATCAATTCAGTTAGTAGCTGAGTGATCCAAAGCATCGGGTTTCCACCCAGACGATGCAGGTTCTGTTAGCTAAGTCCTCCATCATTGCATCTGGGCCCATAAAGTGCCATGTCTAAGAGAATATAAGAAAATTCTTGTATCTTATTGAACAATATTGGTAAATAATGGAACAGACGATATGGGATCTCGTATTTTTCTTTGACTGTTAAATGGATATTTCATAGCTCCATTCTTCCAAACTTCAAGTTACACTAATAGTTGAACAGACTGACCTACAAATTCCACACAGAAAAAGTTTTCCGAATTTTATAATGAGAGCTATAATTTTTGCTTAAATTTGATTGTACAATAATAGACCTCGATCAGCGTTCTTTAATCGGACCGAAAAAATAAAATAAACAGTATCGGAGGGTATTGAGTAAATAGATTCGATCTACACTAATGATTTGGAAATTTCTGCAGTCCGGTACCGGTTCCCGGACCACCAATTGAAAAACCCTGACCTAGAATACTGTCTAATTAACCATCCATTCAGAATTGAGAGTCAAAAATTAATTTTTTCTAAAATAATTCTTTTTTTTTTACTACCCCAGCTGTTTGTGGAGCCAACGTGGGTGACATGTTCCTGTGGATGCCCAAAGAGCACCTGTACGTGCTGGTGTACCTGGTGACGGTGATGCACTCCATGCAAGCGGGCTACATGGAGAAGGCTCACAAGTACACGGACAAGGCGCTCACGCAGATTGACAAGCTCAAATGTAAGTGGCGGCGTTTGTGCAAAGCAATGAATGTATTCCTATGCGCGTGACTAACCGCATAACAATACATGCTCAAAAAGCTTTGTTAAGTCATAATGTTAAATTTACGTTTTCGTTTGTAATTTCAGATTTCGACCCAACGAAAAGTAAAATTTGAAAAGAACATGTATAAAAAGGGAGCATCCAAAAATATATGTGAATTAATTCAAGATGACAATATTGACAGTTCTTAGAAAACGATGTATGATACTAACAAAAATGACGGGATGGATTAGGGTAGTTGTAGCTCAGTGGATTAGAACGCAAGATCTCGGATAGACCATGACGTCCTGGGTTTGATTCCCAGCTGCTACCGTTACCTTTTTGTTTCTGTGTCTTTTCGGTTTCATGTTTCATTTTGAGAGTTGTTAATATTATCTTCAATGATTAAATAAAATAAAATTTCTTCTAAATAACGGGACATGCATTCCCAGGCTACGAATAACCTGATAATTCCTCATACATCCATAATTATAAGTGGAACAAGTTGCTTGTGCAATGATGGAGGACTTGCCTAGTAGAGCATTGAACCCGTAACGCCTGGGTGGAACCCGGCGCATTTGTCCACTCGGCTTCTAACTGATCAAATATCTAACATATTTTGTGTCTGCTTCTAGTGGTTGACAACAAACCCATCCTGTCGGTGTTCCAGCTGATGTTGCTGGAGCACATGGTGATGTGTCGGCTGGTTACGGGGCACAAATCACAGGCGTTGGCGGAGATCAGTGCGGGGGCAGCCCTGTGCCGCGCCGACCCCCGCCTGCTGCCTGCGCACCGGCCCCAGCTGCACACGCTGCTCGGCCTCTACGCCATGAGCATGAACTGTATGGAGGCGGCGGAGGCGCAATTCTTGGCTGCCATCACCGTAACTAGAACTATAAATATATGATCTTATATGTTGCTTTTGTTGCTTATCCCAAATTGAGGAATGTTATCTGGAGAATGATGAAGTAAAGGAGAAAGGATAGATGGTTGGGTTTGATACAGCCTTAAAGTCCCCACTGTCCAGGCCAGTAGAACTATGGTATCCACATTCGGGAATTTCCTCAAGAAAGTAGGGTAGGGGAAGGAGAATAGAATGAAAAGGGTTCGCATGTACCTGGCTACTTAAGTTTGTAAACATAGCATTGTGTATGTAGTTTTTAAAGAAACCTTTTTATCGTAAAGATTGTTTCACAATCACTGTTATTCTCGTTAGTTTTAAAATGTATCATTATTATTACCATTATTGATAAGGAGATGATCTACACAGCTCCCTAGACTATAGGCTCATTGTGTGCTATCTTCCATGGTTACCTTATTCTTCTGACAGTGACCCAAATACCTTTAATAAAGTTCACCAGGTCTTCTGGTTCCACAACATGTCTTCCCAGATATCCGAGCCTTCTTCCCGTTAAGGCAGGACAATCATAATTATTAATTTTCAATATTTCATTAATTCTAATGTCATTATGCACCATTCCAATATTGTATGTATTTATTTGCAGTCGTCGCAAGAGCGGGAGCTGTGGACCTTTGCCAACCTGAACCTGGCTATTGTGTACCTGCGTGGCAAGCGGGAGACGGAGTTGGCCGGCCTGATGGAGCACATCAACCCTGAGACGCTGCCTTCACACTCACACTCTCTGCGCGCCGCCGCTTACTACGTGCAGGGCCTGCAGGCCTTCTTCCAGGCCAGATACAACGAGGCCAAGTAAATTCATTCATTCTATCATAATTAATATTTCTTTATTCTCGCTATACTACTAACATTATCGGAGCTACAGTCCTCGAATGTTCTTGACCGCATCTAGAAAATTACTCAACTCACGCTCTTTTCCCCCAGTTCCTCCGTTTCCATCAGTTATCATTATCTAGATCTATTTATCCATTTTTCATTGACAACAAACTCTATTAACATAACACTTGGCGCTAGTCCTGGATCGATCACCTTTGATTGAATCACTTTGATCCGATCACGATCCCAGGGCCGGTCCTGTGCTGGCGCAATTGGAGCAATCCACTCCGGGTGCCGATTTGTCAAGGCGCAGCTGATAGAGCACCCTTGAGGTTATTTTTCACTAAAACGGTGCTATATAAATCATCCAAATATTCATTATTATTTACGTGTATGTTAACACGCTCAATGCTTATATACCTAGTATATTAATTTTAAAAACCTCATAAAATTCAGCAGACCGATGGAAAATAATACTAGCACCTAACACCACTCATCGTTCCTATGGACCTTGGATCGTTCCATACATGATTATGTTATGTGTATGTACCTACCTATCTATACAAAAAACACAGTGTAAAATGAGCTATAGGCGCCATAATACTAAGCAACTTTTTATGTGAATGAATACGTGTGAAAATAAGATAGATACAGAACACAACAGCGCAGAATGAGATACTTATAGGCATCTATCTACGCGGAAGAACATTCTAATGGAAGAGTGAGGCCGAGCTATGAATTTATAGTGCCGTTTCATTCTTCTAGTGCGGTCAAAGGACGTTTTCTGGACAAGAACGTAACTACTAAATACAGATGGTGTTAGTTCTGTTTGCAGCTCGCTTACGTATCCCTCCATCATGTCAACAAATAGTTTGGGCTCCGCGGATATAGTTGGACTGTAGTACTTCCTCCCTCATACTTCTCAGGATTGACAGGATCATCATAAGTCGCAAGCAATTTTGGTGTTACTTTAGTTTTGAGTTTAACAAAGGGCGCTAAAAATTTTCTTGCACCAGGTGCCGTTTGGCTTAAGGCCGGCCTTGCACGAATTGCACCCTACAATTGATCGAGTCAAAAAAGATTCGATTGATCAGCTGTCAGTTCAGAACCCGTGATCAGCGTGGCGAGCGACGACCGGAAACCAGTAATGCCAGTCGAGCCGGGACTTGCAAGTTTGCACTAGCTGCTTGCTAGCCATGTGTAGATCATAGATATAGATGTGAACAATTTTGTAGACTCAGATTGGGCGTCTTGATCCTGATCCTCAAGATTGGCAATGAATTAGAGATGGTCGATATCTGAAATAGGCTGTCATTGCGTTCCAGTGACCATACTTGTAGTGTGTACTTAGTATCCAAGTCGAATCATATTAGCACACCCAGTGGCGGCTCGTGACTTTTGATTGAGCTAGAGTGCTAAGATTGAAAAATCTTCATACAAAAAATTGAAATTTTGAAAAAAAAAAATTCATTTTCAGCTAAAACAACATCAATAAAATCGTATTTTTCAATCTTAGCACTCTAGCTCACTCAAAAGTCACGAGCCGCCACTGAGCACACCGATAAACCTTCCCACCTCCGGGAATCGCATCCAAAAGTAACTGTATAAGTTCCACGTATCAGTCTCTGGGAATTGAAAACACAGTGACAGTCTATTTCAGATTAACCATTTCTATTTCTCTATCGCGAGAACGAAGATCGAGACTCGAGATGCCCAGTCTACACAATTTATACATCTATGGTCTACGTCTACACAGTACACGCTGCGTCGATCGATCAAAGATCGAATCTTTTTGATTCAATCACTTTGCCAGTAGATCGTATAAAATGATTGGCAGACAGAGGACTAATTGGCGCTATAATTCTTAAAGAGTCCAGGGGCGCTATTCCCGTTCTTTTTAAGGAAGATTCCTTAACTTTTTCTTCAGGGTTAAAGTCTTCTTACTTATCTGCGGTTCCCATTCTCTCGGATGACAGCTGTCAGCTGAATTCAGCAAGCGACATTCATCAAAAAACTCAATATTTGCGATGTTTTAACAAGAGAAAAACTCAATATTAAGTATGTTTTAACAAGAGAAAAAATCAATATTAAGTATGTTACCAATTACGTTATTATTTACTTTAAACATAATTAGCTAGTAAACATTATTGAACATTATATAGATGTTGACATTTTTGACAATTCACGTCAAGCGCGGCATTGAGTCGGTACGACCGGCCGAGTCCAATGAATTCGATTCCAAAGGCGGTGGACTCACTCCGAGTTCGCAAATCCGGATTCACTCATTTCGAACTCACTCAAGGATTGGCAAAGGTTTTGGATTGGAGTCAGAAACGAAAGGTGTCCGTATTTATTAGTATAATATGAACGATTTTTGATTCCGGAACGGCGGACCTATGCGGATCGAAAGGAACAAATACCGAGTCCGTGGAATTGAGTCCATGTGGCTAAACTCTGAATTAGAACCGTGTTTTTATAAGTGGAATGACCCACCTCTTTTGTCGGCACAAATTCAAATGTCACTTTTAGAACTAGTGACAAAAAAAGGTCATTACTATCTAATGAGGTAGGTACCTTTTTATAAAACGTGATTCTTCGTTAAAAGGCTTATTTATGATATTTAAAAATAAAATAAAAATGTATTAAAAAGAATTATAACATAATGTAATTGTTTTTAAAAGTTTTAGTTCAAAATCTTATGTCACTTGGAGATATTTCATCAATTTGTGTTTTCAAATAATCTCTTAACAATCTATTTAGGATCTTTTTCCTATGTCTCACCGGGATTACGCAGTTAATCAAGAAGTATTTAAGCCTAAGGAAAAACGTAAGGAATCATCCTTAAAAAGAACGGGAATAGGCCTTCTGGTTGCTTCAAGTAAATGCCTTTGCTTCTGCTGTTTCTCTCATGTTCCTATGTCAGCTATAATATTCATTTTCATGGGCAAATAATTCAGGCAAAATCACAATTTTCAAGTTGTGCTCATTTTATATTGGCTTTATTTTTAAATGATAAATTTGTTCCCAATAATTCATTTGCGCAATCATGTTCTGCAACATCCTTCTTCATTGACCTCATTTTAATTCAAATTTATTTCTTTGTATGCATTTTTAATATATCTTATTTTGCAATAAATTCATGTGACCATGAACCAGAATGGTCTTTGAACTACAGTGAAACTTTTACAAAGTTTTTGGAGGGACCGCAAAATAAAATGGTGACTAGGTTGAAAGAATAATAGAAGAGTATTTATAAGAAGATGTATGAATTTAGCAAGAAGTGTGTGGCGGACCATCCCTTCTGCTTCCCTACCTATGCGGAGAAATGGCGTGATTGGTTTATTAGTTAGTTCAGTTATAAAGTGACCAAAAAACTTTTTAACTGAAATCTTGTGCAGTTTATTTTTTCACATACATATTTACAATTTTCCATCAAGGAGAACAGTTGAATTCTTCATGAATCATTATTTTTTAAACAGTTCTCAAAGTGGTGGATGCTCTCAGTAAATGGTGACTAGGTTGAAAGAATAATAGAAGAGTATTTATAAGAAGATGTATGAATTTAGCAAGAAGTGTGTGGCGGACCATCCCTTCTGCTTCCCTACCTATGCGGAGAAATGGCGTGATTGGTTTATTAGTTAGTTCAGTTATAAAGTGACCAAAAAACTTTTTAACTGAAATCTTGTGCAGTTTATTTTTTCACATACATATTTACAATTTTCCATCAAGGAGAACAGTTGAATTCTTCATGAATCATTATTTTTTAAACAGTTCTCAAAGTGGTGGATGCTCTCAGTATCGCCCTGGTGAAAGACCACCATTCAGAATGGAAACATTGCTTGAAATGGCTTTAGATGTGTTTGGAGACCAGATCTGAATAGCCGCCAGGTACTACCCAACCATCCTCCTCCCCATCTCCTTCCCTTTCCCATTACCTTTAGCCTCGCAGCATACCTCAATTGGGGGTACCCGTAGTTCCACTGGTTCTGGACAGTTGGGAGCAGTTGGGACTCTATCGCAGAGTTAACATTAAAAAAAAAATTGGTTTTGCAACCATTTAACCTGTTGCATAACGGCGGCTATCTACATTTGCGGATGTCGCATATGTTATCTAACAGCAACTACATATGTGATCTAATGGCAGCTATCTGTATACATGGATATCGCATATGTGATCCAACAGCGGCTATCTCCATATGCGGATGTCGCATTTGTGATCTAATGGCAGCTATCTCCATATGCGGATGTCTCATATGTGATCTAACGGTAGCTATCTTAATACGCGGATGTCGCATATGTGATTCAACGGCAGCTATTTCCATAAGCGACTGTCACATATGTAATCCAGCGATGGCTATTCCCATACACGGATATCGCATATGTGATCTATGAAGTTTCACTAAAACACATACATTTATATCAAAATGTGTTGCGTGATGGAATAGATTGAGTTCATATAAAACCTATTCATTTCATTGTAATACATCACCTACAAAATCCACCTTTTTGCATTCAAGGAGGTATTTAAGAGAGACCCTCAAGATGGCCAACGCGGAGGACCTGAATCGGCTGACTTCCTGCTCGCTAGTGCTGTTGGGCCATATATTCCTGTCACTCAGCAACTCCCGGGAGAGCATGAACATGGTGACGCCGGCCATGCAGCTTGCCAGCAAGATACCCGATGTTCATGTCCAGCTCTGGGCCTCTGCTATTCTAAAAGGTACATACGTAGCTTAAATCAAAAGATTTTTCACAAATCCCATTAATCTTACTTAACAATCAACTGAAGTAATCCAATTGAAAAATATGTGCTTTTTGAACAAGGACTCATTTTTCTCATTACGTACGTTAACAATTTGATGTTATCTGAACCACCTACAGTAAAATTTTATAAAGAAGTAACAGTGAGATCTGGCATCATAAAATGTTATTAATATTATTATAACTAGTATCATAATTTCCATGATGAGTTGTGGAACTTTAAAATTATTCATTTAACCTTACCAAGACGTCATAGTATTTGTTGTATATTTTTCAATGGAAAGAAAAGTGTTCAAACTCTGGGAAAGTCAAGTATTAAAGCTTGTAATTTATAATATCCGTAATATGAAAACGGACAGAACATTTTCATCTAATCATGTCAAATGATTATGGAACTTAGTGTAGATAGATTTATAATATAGATTCTATATCCTAGTTCGATTTCAATACTGTCTTTCTTCCAAACTAACATATCTTTTTTCCTAGATCTCTACCGGCTGTGCAACGAGCCGGCGCGCGAGAATGACGCCTACCAGATGCACTGCAACTTCTCTCAGATGCTGCTGAAGGACCACTTCCAGTCCACGCAGATGGCGGAGCACTCACTCATTCAGTGGACTGGGGGCGCCCTGCCCGAGCTGCCGGGCCCCGTGGTGCCCCTCGCCCTCGCTGCCCCGCCTGCTCCCCCTGACCATCAGCCCTCCTACAGCGGCACATAACCAGAGCACCCCTACGGCACGGGCCAGGGGTACCTGTGATCCACCAGCTCGTGCTGAACAGGGTGTTACATTAATAGACTATCGTTAGCGAGGAGTTCTTTACACAAGACGATCACTTCGTGAACACCCTAGGGGTATCTGTGATCCACTTGTTTATGGACTAGGGTTTCCTGCAATCCACAAGACTGTGGGTCAGGACTACCTGTATTCCACTTGTTCGTTATTCAAGACTACCTTTGATCTACTTATTCGTGGGTCAGGACTTTCTGCGATCTGCAAGTTTATGGGCCAGGACTATCTGTGATCTACCAGTTCGTAGGCCAGGACTACCTGGGATCCACTTTTTTGTGGGCCAGGGTTACTCGTGATCTACTAGTCCATTGACCAGGTTTTCCTTTGATTCACAAGTCTGTGGGCCAGGACTACCTGTGATCTACTAGTTTGTGGGTCAGGGTTTCCTGTGATCCATAAGTTCGTGGGGCAGGACTATCTGTGATCTACTTGTTCGTGGGCTAGCACCACCTGTGATCCAATAGTTCATGGGCTAAGGTTACCTGTGATCCGCTAACTCGTGCTGAACAGGGTGTTTCATTAATTGACTATCGTAAGCATGGTTGGAGTTCTTTCCACTGGCCGATTGCATCGTGAGCACCCCGCGGGGCAGAGTACCTGTATCTACTGGTTTGTGCTGAACAGGGTTGTACAGTCAATAGATTATCATAATGCAAGGTTGGAGTCGTTTACACAAGATGATTGTACGCCTCAGTAATCGACTAGTTCGTGCGGATTTGGGTGCTCCATCTTAAAAACTATCTTAACCAAGGTGGTATTTAATACCTGCCAGAATTAATTGTAGTTCACACAAGATAATTGCAAATCAAAAAGACAAATACTATTGCGGAATTTTGCCAGGCACCGTCTAGGGGCATCTGCGATACGTTAGTTCATGCAAAACGGTGTCAGTTAATAGACGATTGTAAGCAATGGTGTTCTTTTTACTAGAAGATTAATGTTATTTATCATTGTCATGAGAAACCTGCTATAATTCTTTAAATGAGATGATTGCTAGTTGAAAACCTAATGACATGGCCAGAGGTGTCTGCTCATCTTGATTTATATGAATGTGTTGCAATCACTGAGGTCAGAATGAATAGATCTGCCTTAACGCACCATTTCAACGGCTGGAGGCAAAGGCCACGTGACTCCATTTTGGCACCAGCCTAGTTCACAGCCGTCCAGCAATTGCATGTTTGCAAGCAAATTATGAAACATATATACTCATTTTAACTAAATATGCGGTTTTTTTTTAACAAGACGAACCTTTTTACTTAAATTGGCGGCACGCCTAGCTCGCCTCTCGCTCCCCTTATTTTGGTTTCTTCTCTTTGCGTGTTAGGGCATCTCTATGTATTATTTGCCCTTTGGTTGCAATACAAAACCCAGGAAGGTTGATTGAATCATAGGAATTGTTAAATTCGTGCCACTAACTGATTTGATAATAAAAAATAAAAATAGAATAACATCTATCTCAGTATGGTTCAGATTAAGTGTTTTCAAAGCGTACTTACAGCATCCACATGCAATTAATTCAAAGTATGAACATGCCAGATGTGTAATTTGTTAAGTTCGTTCAAAGCAAATGTGAACGACTACTATTTTTTGCCAATACGCGTAAATCACATCATCTGAACATTTCCTACGAGTGGGTCGTCGATGCGTTATTATTCAACTCGTAACATTAAATGACTACAAGTGAAACGATAATCTTGGAGTCAAGTATTGCCGAGATAACCCATGGATTGTTTTACTTATATCGTTCAGTCCGAAATGGCCGCATTCAGCTTGGGAAATGCGCAGTGATACTAAATTCTAACCCTTTTGATTATTACTGATTCGTTTCCCCTTATGATATCATTCAGCTTGTGTTATGTTCAAAAGTGTACATTATGTCAACCCGTTGTGGCACGTCTCCAATGAATCATCAAATGCTATTTATGATAAAGAAAATACTTCTAAAATTAGTTGAACGATATGATTGTCATAAAATTATTTTTATACAAATGTGAGAAAAAAATATATGAAAAATTTGTGCATGATCGAAAAGTACCCATTATTTTGTTTTTTTTAGTATTTAATTCATACCCGAAAATTATCTTTTCAAGAGCGTAATTTATTATTAACTTATCAACAAAAAAATACTGTTTATAAGTTTGATTTCTTTATGCATAAAGTTATTAATACATGTTAGGTTTGTTAAGCATTTTAAATTAATATTATTTGCGAATGTAACGTGTATGCTACCAACTTATTAACTATCGATAAAAACACTAGTAAAGTACAAATACTTTATTCAATACGATATATGTATATCATGTTTCTATGAAACTGATCTCCCTCCACAAAGGCCTGGTTTTTCATCACCAGCTCAATCCTAGATCAGTTCTTAAACTAATTAGGGCTGGTATTTCAGTTACTTTTTAAGCACGGCTTAAGAGATATTTACGTTTATCAAGTTGCTATCGGTTAGGAATCCTGTTAACCCAATCTGACTCATAACATTCCAGAGTATACTGAAAGACCGGCCGTTAGAATCTTTGTAGAACTACGGGGTCCAGCTAGAACGATGCGAAAAAAAATCTAACATAGAGTTTCTCTATAGAAGCATAGGACATAATACATACTGTCAACTTTGTTGTAATAACGTACATAATACAGTGAAACTCTCTTATAAGGTTTTACAAGGGACCGGATTTTTTTTTCTTACGTGGGAAAACCTCATGTGGTATAAATTCGGCCATTTTTCAAATTCAGTTGAAGGTACCGAAAAAACAAAACTTATTAAGGGGAACGGCTGCGCTGCCTGTTTCATACAAAACTGAATTTTGGATTGGAGGCCAAAATACCCATCCAAACGGAATAATCTATTTTTTTAATTAAAGTTTTAGTAAATATCTAGTATGGATGAGAAGTATTTTTATTTATTTTTGTTTTAATTTTTTAAGTTATGTGCAATGAAAAAAAAAATTTTTCATAAATTTAGAGGAAGCTTTGAAAATTATTTGCGGATTTATCGTACTTTTTAAAAAATATATCACATTTGCTATGTAAGTATGATTACATAAATAAAAATATATAAATAAAACATTTATAAAAAAAAAAGTTTTTTTTCGGGTCGATATTTTAAATTCTGTATGGCAAATTTGTGTTACACCATAAATTGGTTGTTTTTAATTTAATTTCCACTATAATGCTTATTTTAATATTTTACAAATAAAATTAATTTTATGTTTCATTATATTTTCAAAGCGGATGGGTTAAAACTTTTTTTTTAATCACCGTTAGCCCCTAAATAATTGTTAAAGATGCCTCTAAAATCGCGAAAAATCTATTCCTTTAATGGCCGATATTTCATAAGGTAAAACAAAAATAAATAAAATACTTCTCATCCGTACTAGATAGTTACCAAACCTTTAATTTAAAAAAAAGATCATTCAGTTTGGATGGGTATTTTGGCCTCCAATCCAAAGTTCAGTTTTGTATGAAACAGTCACCGCAGCCGTTCCCCTTAAGCATGAAACCTTCTTAAGGCAATGCAATGGGAAGTAATGCAAAGTTATGTGTTTTTGCTTTGAAAATTTGATGGCCTAGAAATATCACAGATGATTTAATTAAATACTGCAAGTAGAACACACCTTGGCCTTCACACATAAAATCACACCTAAAAAAAAATGTTTAACACGTTGACTGCCAATTATGAGATAACTCGTAGATTGCGTTCTTTGCAAGGACGCTGACTACGAGTTATCTCGTACTGTGTTTACTTGTCATATTCGTGCAGCTACGATAAAATTCGTAGTATATCCGTGCTAATACGGATAGATGGCTTCTGGGAAGAGAACAAAAAATCACTGTTGGCTTACATGAACAGAAAATTTATTAATAAATGAACAGAAAATATAATTATAAAAAATTTATTCAAAATCAGGAAGTAAAAGAATATTTTTAATATAATATGATTAAATGAAATTGGCTTCTTAGACCGGAATTCTGAAAATTACCGTGGCAGTCAACGTGTTAAAGTACAAAATCTCCTACTTACGAACTCTTTCTATTATTGTTGTATTGCTCATTGTGGAAAATTAAGTTATTTAGAATATGACTGTAAAACATATTAATATTTATTTATGCCTGAGCTTAACAAAATAAAATAAAACACGCATTTTGGTGATGTTTTTTTTTTTTGCCTAAATCGAAACATGCGGCCGGTGTTAAGCGGGAATTTCAACCTTGTTGTCACCTGCATAAGGAGTGCATGATTTTGTTTGAATTTTACGAAGAGGATACCCTTTAGTGTGAACTTCTTAAGAGAGTTTCACTGTAAATGTATATCATATAGATAAGAGCAGCTTACGAATTATCCTATTCATAGTTACCTTGGGGTGTTTCAAATTCCACATTTGATGACAATCAAATTAGCGATCAGCGCCATTTTGATATTTGAACAGCGCCATTTTGTCGCCGTTAACTGCTGATTCTCGGCCCATTGAAGCCTTTGATCTAATTGTGATTTTTGAAGAGGTAGATGAAAAACCCCACCTATCTAGGGAACAGTACTTTGTTTTACTAGTGTTTTATCTGTAGTTATCATGGATAATAAAAACAAGGGAGATTGGCCATAAACCATTGTTGGTATGAAACCAACATCCGTTTACTTATACTATTGCAAATCATGTCTATGCACAGCGGCGCCCAGTTTTTGTTTCTACCTACACACGAAACGCATAACTTTCATTGGCTACGCCACTTTGATAGTCTGTGAAGTTTGGTCGTAGTTTGGCGACAGTCGGCACCCTCCCGTGTCATACCTCTCTTTGTTTTTATTATCAATGGTAGTTATTGAACAGTGGAAATGAATGTTTTCCAAACTCTGTCACCGAATTGTCCATGTAAATATTAAACCATATCATTTAGTTTTAATTTCATTTGTAAAATCGCTTGCGACGTATGTCTCTGCGATTGGTCGATCTGTAAATATTCATTAGTTTGTAAAAAAAAATTGAACAATTATCGCCGGAGATATTTGAGTTTCCTTAGTATTAAAATTTTATGTTTCGATTTAAGTGTTAAATATCGTTGATAAATTTTTAATTTACCTTTTAATGCAAAAACTGAGTATGCATGTTTCAGCACCGTAAAAGATTTTTTTATTTAAGTTAATATACCTGTAATAATTATTTATATTTGCATTTATTTTAATATTTCTTCACAGTTGTTTTCCGTCATCTCCTACTTCACTTTAGGCTGCAACTTGGCCTATGTTGTATATTATACGCAATAATTTTCTACCAGCAAATGTTTATAAAATATATTTCACCAAATCGGAACATTAAAATGATCAAATCACCATTTTTCGTATCACCATGTTCTTTTCATAATGTTGTTTTTCACTGTATAAATTATTAAACATTGTTAATTTTTTTTATAAATAGTAATTTTCTTTATTCCTTTATTTAAATTCATAAACAAGTGATCATTCTCATTGAATTGTTATTATTGAATGGCATTTAAGCTAGGGGGGGGGGCAATTAATTGTGCATGGAAAATAGGGTAAGTTGATAATTTTGGTTGTATTAAACGAAAAGACGGGAGTTTTAATCCTCAACCTGCGGGAAGTGCCTAAAGTCAATTCAACGTGCTTGCCTCTCACGCGGGAAGCGTCTTAAATTGTTTCTAGGTTTGAGTCCTCGCCGTATTGCGTACAAGCATGTAACAGAGCCGCAATTCATTTGTTAAATTTTCCCATTCATCTCTTGCGACATCTCTTCAAACATCTTCAATAAATTTATTTTTTTACCTTAGGTAAGGTAGGTTTTACCTTTCAGGTTGTTTCAAATCTCCCGCGTCAATACAAATTTGAATTTGGTAGTTGCCAGTGTGAACTTGGTAATTTCATTTGACAATCTCACTTCGCTGGAATAAACATAAATATTTTGTTAAAATTTTTAATATACAAAGACATTAGAGCTGTTAAAGTTAAACCAAATATGATAGGCGCTCTCAGATGGCACTAATTCAAATATTTTATATAAAACCCTTTTAGCACTTAATGCTTTTAAATATTGAGATGAACTGTTTGTTGGCAGGTGTACACATGGAATATGAAATAGAATAAATTGTTATTGTAAGTTTAAAGCTCAAGTCCTTCAAGATACCGTATATTTTAGTTTTACAATAATATATTATGTTTTTATAAGTTTATTGAAGGACTTGAGCTTTAAATACACAGTAAAAATTTATTCCATTTCATATTCCGTGTGTACACCCGCCAACAAACTATTCATTACAATACTTAAAAGCATTACATGCTGAAGGTGTTTTTTTCTCTAAAATAATAATATAGCGCCATCTGTGAGTGCGTATCATGTTTCGTTTAGCCTTCACCGAAATATTTATTTTCTCTTTTGAGATTTACGTCCAGTGTTATACTGCGCTGTATGTAGTTCCCTGTTAACACAATGTGTTTTATTTTAAATATAATTTTAACCAACATAGCGCCCGGAAAACAGAATTTTAAAGCGATTAAATTTTTTTAAATGTCAATAATGTTTAAAGGAAAAGATGTCATCTTTATTTTCTAATAAAACGCTTGTGTTATCGATGCGTAGATCAAACAATCAGATTAAAATTTCAAACAAACAGACGTAAGTACCTCGCGTTATCGTCTGGTCTTGTTGATATCCAGTAATGTTTTATCCGCTCGGTAATATTTCATTTTATTTATATGTAATAACATCGTCCCAAAACAATTGTTTTGAGTTATTTATTAATAGTTACGATATGGATGCTTCATTTGAGCTTCATGAAGGTTTGCACAAAGAGAGACCTTGGGAAATATGTTTAGTTACAGTTTTAAAAAGATTCATTGGTCGCCGAGACGAGATGATAAAATGAGCCATGTGGAGGTGACATCACCCATATATTTTAATGCAGGCTGGGAGGGAAGACCCTTTTATAAGAACTTTTTCGAAAAATAAATCTGCTTTATTATCCAATTTGAAAGAAAATTGACATCACCAATTTACATAAGACCTTTAGATTCCTAGTAGCGATGGGTCATGACTCATTTTGTTAAGAGCGGGAGTCACGGTACCAGCTCAATATTTTCATACAACTCAAAAGTACAACTCAATTGAATGATGGCTCATTTAAGAGCCAGCACATATTAAGAGCTGACTCCCAGTTCAAGAGCTCATACTCCAGTTCATACGACTCCCAGCTCCTACGGCTCCCAGCTCCCAGCATATAGGTGTAGGTACAAAACGTCCAGATGCCAGACTGTCAGGCCCCGTTCACGTGCTGTACAGTGCCTACACGTGTAAATGCGGTAATTATTCTTATCTCTACACACGAATCTGAACCCTTGAAAACAACTGCTTTTAGATGCATCATGGCGCCCAATATTAATTGCAAGTCCCACGGTCGTGGGCGTAATTTAGCCTTGTAGAAGACACGTATATGTTTATTAGAACAAAGGACCTTATTTAATGATGCGCCATCATAGAAGTGCGTAAGAATACTATCCGACATATGAGATATGTAGATAAATAAACAATCTTTCTTAAGTGGTTCCGAGGTTTGTCAAAAAGAGTCACAGTTCGTACGCTCACGGCTCATCAAAATGAGCTGGCACGAATGAATGTCTCATTCATGAACGACTCATCGCTAATTTATAGACCCCGGACAGATCCGTTCGCCTTCTCGTTTAGCGCAAAAATATTACATGCATTACATATTGATATTTAAAAATTGGAGTAAAAATAAATTGTAATAATTTTTGATTTAACCCATTGCCCTACAATAATTCGACCCTACTTAGGTTATAGACCATTTATAAAAATCTTATATAAAATAATTGTAAATAAAATAATGGAAGCATACATTTTATCAATATAAGAATATAGAAATATGTTGTAAATATTATTCGTAACCCAGTACAAAATACTATAATATATATACTATATATATATATATATATATATATATATATATATACATATTTTTGGTAAAAATGGAGAAATAAATAATCCAATATTTCTGGGTAAAAAAATACATTTAATATTTTGTACATACTACATATTCTCGACTCTTCAAATTATACATACAGCTTGACACGCTTAACTTAGCGGTCAGTGGTTGTCGCTAGTGTACATTTTGTGGATATGAAAAATATTTGATTTTAATCAAGGTTCGAAAATATCACTATTTATGTAAATATCCGACAAAAAGTTATATTTATTTTGCAAAGGGAAAAATAAAAATATGTACATACCTACTTTAAAAATACAGTGAAACCAAGTTTTTTTTCTCTAATGACCAACAGTTGTCATCAGTGGTCAGAGATTTGAAACGTTGCTTGAAATGGCTTTACCCGTGTTTGGTGACCTGATCTGAATAGCCAGGTACTTCTCTACCTTCCTCTTTCCCATCTCCTTCCTCTCCCCTCTACCTTCAGCCTCACAACATACCCCAATTAGGGATGCCATAATCTGGCTGGTTTCAGACGGTTGGGAGCAGTTGGGACTCTTGTGCGGTACTGACATAAAAAAAGTGATTTCCACCATAATGTATTTTGAAAGCGAATTCGAAACATAACAAAGTGACTTGACAGAGCCCGGGGAATACCTGTAAAGTTAATCACGGGAATATCCTCTAATAATCGTACACCTACTAAATTTTAAAATATTGATTTAAATATTTTAAATAAATATCACGATATATATATCACTATATATATATATATATCACTGATATATGTACATATGTCCTTCGAACCTTGGTTTTAATATATAATTATTTCGATTGTCAGTTCCTCCTTTGGCCACCTGCAAAGTTAACCGTGTCAAGCTGTACATATTTTCTTTTTACAAGATCATCGAAAAAAATTAAATTACTAGAACAATTTTTTTAAATTTTGACTGTAAATGATTAAGGCCCGGTTTTTCAACACTAGTTTAAACCTGGATTGTATAAGTTGTATATGATCTAGCAAAATACACTTTATGCGCTGATGGGTTAGGAGCTATATTGTTGAGCCGTGCTTACGAAAGTTGCTGAAAAACCGGGCATGAATGTTTGAAAATTTAAAAAAAATACACTTTTGTTATTTATTTCTATGTAAATTATAAATAATGAAGTGTCTTTAAACTGTAATATTAGCAAATAGATTTTACTCTCCTTTGAGTTAAATCATTCTTTAATAGAGGCCTTACATCATGTTTTCGGGAGTAAAATTGTACTTTGTAAACATTGTTTTATTATATAAGTATTTTATTTAAAAATTAGCCGATCTCAAAATTCATTTCTGGAAAATCAGTTCAATCACAGTCCAGTTCTGGAGAGAATGGCATTTAGTTCATGCGGACGCTTCCAAATTGATGCGTTGAGCTTGGGAGGGTTAGAAAACCAATTATTTTTTTATAGACTGCTGCTTTTCTCTCCAAAAGTGAACTTATACCCTGTTTAATTCTGGTATAAAGTACATGTAATATATATAATCCTCCCCCATTTCCTATAAATAATATATCCCACATTGTACAATGCAGCAATAGTTATAATAGATGAATTAATGATAATAGTGTATATTATTCTTGACCTGTACAGTGAATCTTTAATAAATGTTCGTTTTTTTATAAATGAAAGTCGTTATTTTCATTTCACCCCATTTAAGGGCGAGAGGGACGTCGGAGAGTTATTATTTATTAATTCAAAATAATGATAGTATTATTACGCCATACGATAAACATGTTTTTAAATAGAAAAATATTTATTAAATATTTTATAAATTTACATAGGCTTAGTATTTATCAAAATCTAATCAGAAATATTACTTTTTCTGACCGTCCCATTGTATGTTTTACAAAATATTTAAAATATGAATATGATTTTTACAGTGGAGAAAAGTATTTTTAATCCTTATCGTTGCGTTTTTGTAAATAAACATAACCAAAGATTTGTAATCTGCATTACAAAAAAAAAACATTAAAGTTACGTAGTGTTCAACTTTTTAAATGTTTTTGTAAAACATGCATAGAACGGTCAGAAATGTGTAATATTTCTGATTATATTTTGATAAATGCTAAGCCCATACAAAAAAAAATGTAATAAATATTTTTCTTTTTAAAAACACCATGTTTATCGTATTGAACAAAATAATAACTCTCCGACGTCCCTCTCCCCGTTAATGATTATGTATTACAAATCTTCTATTATATAAAGAAGAAGTAAGATATGCAAATTTACAGTTTTATTCCTAGCTTAATGAAATTTTGCACACTTCACTTACGAAACGAGAGGAATGTCACCATCTACATGAGATTTCAACCCCCCCCCCCCCATTAAAATGAGAGGAAAATTACTGTGTAGGGGTAGAGGTAACGGCAGGGGGTTTGACATTTAATAGTAGACAAAAATTAAAGGTGCTGAGATCGTTTAAAAGTGACATCACCAAAGTGTGCTTATTTCAAACTGTGTTCAGTAATTAGTTGTACTTTCCAAAAGAAGATGATTCTACATCCTATTCTAAGACAATCTTATCTTTAAACTTTTTTTTTATTATTTAACGCTATGCATTAAGAAAAGGACGATTAAGAAAGAGATGCTTACATGGTTTGGGCATGTAGAGTGAATGAACGAAGAAAGGAGTGTAAGGAGAATATATGACGCAAATGTGAATGGAGGAAGAAGCCGGGGACGCCCGAGGAAGACATGGCACGATCAAGTGAATCAAATACTTGAGTCGGGTCATGTCAGAAGTCGGAATAATAGAAGAGAATGTATGAATGTTAATGAAGCAAGAAGTGTATGCCAAGATCGAGTTGTTTGGCAGTCCGTCCTCTCTGCCTACCCCTATAATAATATAATCGAGTTATGTTGTTTTGCCTTATTTCTTTAAAACGAACCGACAATGCAAATGTGAAATAAAATTGAGTGTAAAGAACAAATTTCAAATACAAAGTGAACAGATTGTTGCCATAGTAACGAAAGTTTTTAGTACTTTATTAAATTTCTATTTTATTTTGCCAACCTGTAGGTATTTGAATCTAAGGTTATTCAGAATTTGCTCTCGACTCTTCTACTAGATATGAACCCACAGAGGTGGTTATCTGAGATAAAATAAAATTGAGCGGGAAAACATACAAGACAAAATTAACTCTTTGTTTTAAACCACTATGCATGTAATGACCGGTCAGTGACTGAGTTGGCATCGCGTCTGGATCCCACCCAGGCATCGTGAGTTCAATTCTTCGGCTGGCTAAGTCCTCCACCATGACATAAGCAGCATCATCTTTACCTACGTCATTGAGATAGTGGCCAAGTTCCTCAACAAGCACGACTTTGACCTGATCTGCCGGGTGCATCAGGTGGTAGAGGACGGGTATGAGTTCTTTGCCAAGAAGCAACTGGTACTGCAGGGAATTCGATAATGCAGGAGCAATGATGTCAGTGGACGACACGATGAAGTGCTCCTTCCGGATCCTGAAGCCGGCTGACAAGCGCCTGGCGTACGTGCAGACCAACACCAATCCGACCCGTCACGCCGCCAGGGGCGTAACCAAGACAGAAGATTTTGAGGGCCCTCTGGATAAATCCCACCGGCCACCATCCTCCCCCATCCTCCCCCGCCGCTCCACCCTTTTAAGAGTATTCTGTGTTATTTATCCTAAAAAATATGGATAATAATTCTTTGTCTTAGCTTAAATACATTTTTGAATATAATGGAAACAATCACTCTATCATTTGTATTAGCGTCTTGCAATATTAAATACATTCTTGAATATAATGGAAACAATCACTCTATCATTTGTATTAGCGTCTTGCAATATATCGTAAGGAATAAATACAGTTAGCTTTTTTTTTTTCAATTTAACATTAAATTTAGTTTTGATAATTTAACTTCATCTCTTTATATGGTCTATAAATAATGTGTAATGATAGCCTGTCCAAAAAGAGAAAATAAATGTTAAAAAAAAATAAAAATAATAATAAATTCGTAGAATAGACGTAATATAAGAATAGGAAGTAATATTTGTACAGCGCCCGTGAGGTGATTTTTCACAAAAGCGGCGCTATAAAAATCATCCGATTATTATTATTATTATCTTCCACTTAGTATGATGGTAGTCAGATGTTCAAATATTATCAGTTTATTCGTAACCTGGGAATGTTTGTCTTTCTTTCAAAAGAATTTTAAAAAAGTCAACTGGTTTCGCCAGAACTCTTTTTTGTCAGGACAAGCAGGCGAGGATTAAGCGGCAGGCGGACGAAGCAGCTACCGGGGACCTTGAATCTCCAAGGGGCCTCAAACTCGTTAGCCTCAAAAGAAAAATTGAATGATACAATAAGCTATCTGCTTCTACGTGCTGGACTGGCCACTAAGATTGACTATAACATAGATTGGGTCAATCACCTCAAGTACGGTGACACTAGTGACATCTCCATTTCCTAAATTGCCGCCGGTTTTCCCTGATATATTCATTTCAAACGAAGTTGATGCTCTCAATAATACATATTTCCTAAAATTGATATTTATGAACATTTCAAGAAGAGATTATTATGATTTTATTTCCTATAAATTGGTGTTTCTCAAATTCTATCAAAGATTATCGTGCTGCACAACTATACACTATATTACAAACAATCATGTAATATCACGGCGTTACACAATCATAGTCCTGAAATATAATATGGTAATTAAACATTTCTCTGAAAAATCAATATTTATATATATCAATATTTATGTATTTATGTATTTATTTATTTTGTTTATTTATTTATCTACTTATTTATTTAATTAATTAATTTATTTATATATATATATATATTTTTTTTTTTAATTATTTATTAATTTATTATGGGCTTCTTCATATTTTAACATTTAAATGTTTTTGTGTAAATTCGAATTTTGACTCAAATGAAACTATTTTCAGCAGTCATTAAAATTTTATTGTATACTTCATCATAATCGTGAGGTAGAATGAGGGACATTTTTTTCCAAAATTGCATCCTTTTAGTCACGAATATTTACTAAAGTTGCCTACTAAAAATAAGAATAATTTGTCATCTTTTGTGGCTTATATTTTCTAAATTAAAACAAAAACAAAAAAATGCTTCTCATCACTACTAGATATTTGCTATACCTTTTGATTTAAAAAAAATATATCGTTAAGTTTAGGTGGGTATTTGGTCTCTAATTTAAAATTAAGTTTTATATGAAACAGGCCGCGCAGCCGTTCCTCTTAAGAACAAGAGCCAACAAATCTAGTTGTTGCACAAAGTATTATATAGTTTCATTTAATCTAATTATGGCAAGTTACAATGAAACTGCTTTTTATAAACATGAAATTATGATAATCATTCTCTGGAAAAATGGTGGTAATCCATAACTTGAATAGGTATGTTTTTTATCTCATAATTTAAGTTTATTCTAGCTGCAGCCAGTTTCAAGGCATATGCGTCCCCCGTACACCAAAGTCAAATAGATGAACATAACAAACATTATGACTGTATGGGTGCCCAGTGGAAGCAACCCAGAGGCAGACAGAGGAAGAGGATTGGAGCAGGACAGGAAGGACTGGAAGAATGAGGACTGGATGCAAATAGTGGGGGACTGTTGGTTGTAGTCAGTGGAGGAAACCAAATCCCACCCTGGGATGTAGCACCGTGATGATGAGTTGAACAGCACACCGGAACAGAATCAGGTAAGACAGTCTTATGAGTTGCATATGGTGGGCTTGGTCCCGGCTGGCTCCCGGTAGTGCTCGGGGTCCCGGCCCACCCCGTTGTCCCGGTAGAAGGACTGGCGCACTATCTGCACGCGGGGGTAGCGCCGGCCCCCCGTGCGGCCTGCCTTCTGCAGCTCCCAGCCGTACACCCAGCTAGAGCACTCGGGGAAGTAGAACCTGCAGATGAAAAGAAAATTGCTGAGACTGTTAAATAACAAATAAAACAAACATTTACAATCACCAGATCACAAATAACTTGACAATATTTGTAAAACTCCTACTGCCAGCATTATAAATGAAAGATTTTGTTTGTGCAATTATGGAGGATTAGATAAGAGCTCAGCCATTTACCGGTCCCACTCACTAACCGGTATTATGTCTGTGCTATCATGGTAGATTTACTTTATGGAGATTGACAATTAACCGAAAAGGTGCTGCTCAACCGGAAATAACATTAGTTGAGATAAAATTTAATTCTTATTAATATGATTGTTTAAAATGTGAGCTATTCTTGTTTCCACCCCAATGTTTCCAGTTTTATTGAAAATTTGTTTTTTTTTTTGTTTTACTTAAAAAAATGATTGCAGTTGATTTTAGCAAATTATGTTGTACTGTAATTATACAGTCATTAAAAGTACAAAACAATACATTAAATAGGTGCTTATATTATTGGCAGTGGCGTGCATTGCTCTACGACAAAAGTTAGGCTTTGTGTAGTTTTTTTTCAAGTGTGCATTGAAAATTTGAAAATGGCCATTTTATTATCATCTTCCACTGACAGAGCCGGTCCTATGCAGGAAAAATTGGAGCAGTCCGCTCCAGACATCATTTTATCACACCTAACACAGCGCCATTGAGGTGATTATTAGGAGCGACAAAATTTTACGTGCGCCAGGCGCCGTTTGGTTCAGGGCCGGCCCTGTCCACTGATGGCTGTGGTGAACAGAATAAATAAGCGCACATAAAGTTCCTTACCAAACACATTTTGATATTTTTTTCATATTTTTAAAACATTTTTTAATTTCTTTTTATGGTACGTTTTTCTTAGGGTAGGCACAGCTTTTCAGTCTTTATGAAATGTATGGCGCTGATCATTGGCAGAAGTTATCCACGAAGTTGAACAATTCTGTCAGATTTAGGACAAAGAACAATTTTTGGACTAATATAAGGAATTTTTAGGCAAGGAATCTTACTTATCTTCTGGATTCATCTTGAATCGTTTCCTCAGGTAGTTCTTGCGCCCCTCCCCGATGGTGCTGGTGTAAAGCAAGTTCTTCTGTTCTGGTTCAATTGGCTTCAGAGCTACATAATTCTCGTGCTTAGCCAGCTCCCAGAGGGGTATCATTCGTTTTTCAGGCTTTTTAAATACTTTCAAGTCACTCATTTCCTAAAAAAATAAACATTTATTTATTGGAACCATTTTAACGAGCAACATAAGACCAGTTACTAAATAAACAGTGGATAAACAAAATTAGCAGTAGCTATACAATTTTATTGGAATAATTTTTTGAACCTTATGTGTCTCAATAATTCACCAGTTTCCGGCTTCTACCACTAGTTTTCGGACACACGTATAGTAGTTAGATTCTAAAAATAGTTAATTACCACCACAATGCGATTATATAAAATTTAGACGGCCTCTGTGGCTGAGTCCTTACTATCCTTTGCTACGAATCCGGAGGTCGGAGGATTAATTTGTGTTATTTCACAATTTATTAATTAAAAATAATATGTAGAATATTTGCATAACGTTCCAGAGCGGTAGATACTTCCAGTATCGCCCTGGTGGAAGACCACCATTCAGAATTGAAATGTTGCTTTAAATGGTTTTAGCCGTATTTGGTGGGCAGATCTGAATAGCCAGGTACCTTCCCATCTTTCTTTTCCCCATCTCTTTCCCCTCCTCACTACCTTCAGACTCACAACATCCCCCACCCAATTGGGGTTGCCATAGTCCCCCTGGCTCCAGACGGTCGGGAGCAGCTGGGCCTCTAGTGTGATAATCATATAAATAAAAGATTCCTGTAATATATTTTTCAAATACAAGCCTTATTTAATAATGTTAGTAGTTAAATATTCCTAAATTTAAAATTGCTTTTGGACAAGGAAATTATAAATATCTCCACTAAGCTATATAATTCACATTCACCGGCTATAAAAAAAAAAAAAAAACAGAAAAGGATGATGATTTCAAAAATCAAATCAAAACCTGGCTCAAAGAAATCAAAGAAGTGGAGTAATCCAGTATATTGAAAAAAACTTTGTAGGAGCTCAAAAACAATCAGTTATTAAATAAAACCTAGTCCGCCTCAGCACAGGAACCCCTCCTAGTGAGGAGGACTAAGAAAAACATTACAAATTGTCTTGTAAAATTTTATTAACCAAATAAAATAAATAAAATAAATAAAATAAATAAAATAAATAAAATAAATAAAATAAATAAAATAAATAAAATAAATAAAATAAATAAAATAAATCGATGAGAATGGAAATCAAAGATGAGTAAGAATGAGTAAGATAGGTAAAGATGGAGTAAAGATGGAGTAAAGATAAATTAGATAGATAAAATGGTAAAGATGAAATCAAGACAGATAAATCAAATCAAGATGATAGAATGAATAAGATGAGTAGAATGGAGTAGAATGGAGTAAGATGGAGTAAAGATGAGTAAAGATATAGTAAAGATGAGTAAAGATGAGTAAGATGGGCAGATAGATGAATGATAAAGATGAGTAAAAGTGGAGTAAGATGGAGTATAGAGATAGATAGATGAGTAAGATGAAAATTAGAATGAATGAGATGGAGTAAGATGAGTAAGATGAGGTAAGATGGAGTAAAGATGGAGTAAAGATGGAGTAGAATGGAGTAAGATAGATAGAGATGGGTAAGATGTGATAGATAAATAAGATGGAGTAAAGATAGATGAGATGGAGTAAGATGGAGTAAGATGGAATGATTAGATGAGATGGAGTAAAGATGAATGGAGATAGATGAATGGAGTAGATGGAGTAAGATGGAGTAAAGATAGATAAGATGGAGTAGAATGGAAGTAAGATAGAGTAAAGATGGAAGTAAAGATGAAGTAAAGATGGGTAAAGATGGAAGTAAAGATGAGTAAGATAGATAAGATGGAGTAAAGATAAGATAGAATGAGTAAGATGAGTAGAAGATAGATAGAAGATGAGGTAAAGATGAGTAAGATAGATGAATGAGTGGGAGTAAGATAGAGATGGAGTAAAGAGATAGATGAATGAGTAAGATGGTAAGATAGATGAAATAGATAGAAGATGAGTAAAGATGGAGTAGAGATGGAAGTAGAGATGAGTAAAGATGGAAGTAAGAATGAGTAGAATGAGTAAAGATGGAGTAGAATGATGAGATGGAGTAAAGATTAGATGGATAGGTAGAGATGAATTAGATAAGATGAGTAAAGAGATGGGTAGAATGAGTAAAGAATGGAGTAAGATTAAGTAAGATGAAATTAAAGATGAGTAAAGATGGAAATAGAATGGAGTAAAGATAGATAGATAGATAAAGATGGAGTGAATGGAGTAAAGATGAGTAAAATAAATAAAATAAATAAAATAAATAAAATAAATAAAATAAATAAAATAAATAAAATAAATAAAATAAATAAAATAAATAAAATAAATAAAATAAATAAAATAAATAAAATAATTTTTTTTCCATAACTTGTTACACACTTCTCACTTACCACTTTGAATTTTTCTATCAATGCTTCAGTTTCTGTTAGAATGTTATGGTTTTTAATGGTAGCCGAGTCTTTTATACTCTCGATATTGCGGAAGAACCATTTCAATCTCAATTTCTTTTCCTTGTAATAGTTTTCTGAGTAGAATTTTATAACAGCTGGATTGGTAATATCAAGCATGTTGGATTAATGTTAACAAACAGATCACAAAAAAAAACTGATAAGAAACTCTTCTCTCAATAATCAAAAAATCTTAATTCGTAAAAAAAATTACTCAAACATTCTAATTTGACATAATTTCAAAACGCGCTTGTTTCTATTAACTAGGTATTCAAAATTTGAAATTTTCAATGGAATAAATTTTACATTTTAAAAATGTTTGAGTAGGTAGGTACCTCTAAATTTTACCTAACCTACCTGATTTAACAGCCATCTACAGTCAAACATTTTAAATGACAACTTCAAGAGATTTTTAAAAAAATTGTTTTTTCCATATCACATTTTTAGACAATTTTATGTTTAAACTTTTTTTATTATTTAATATTTGCAAGGAAGACAATGACACGGAAAGGTGATTTTTTGCATTTCTGAAAATTTATGTATCGAAATATGAGATAAATAAATAAAAACAAAATCAAATTAAGGCGAAGCTATCAGTGAAATCACTATTTCGATTCATCTATATTACGAATCGGTTTACATTATAAAAACCAAAAAAAATATGCTTTAGAAAAATTGAACCATTTCCTAGAAATTTCCTTGATAAGCATTAAAATAAAATTGTTAATTACTTTGTAAAAAATATAAGCGTAAACTACTAAAAAACATTTTTGATTAGAAAATTATAAACGCATGTAAGAAACAAGTTTAAAAAAATACTGCTTTATAACTAAGATTTTTTGTGAAATATTTGCGTTGTTTCTTTAAAACGAACTGTCAGATTTGAATGTGAAAACATCTGAATATGAGGAACAAAATTTCAACGACATAGTTAGCAGCTTGGTATTGCCATGGTAATGAAAGAAATGTACTTCCACTTTATATGTTTACATTTTATCGCTAAGCTATACAATAAAGCTAAATACTGATTTCTTGTTAAAGTATCACAAATTTTAATTTTAATTCAATCGAAGATCTAAGTCAGGGGTCTCTAAATTTTTAGCCCAAGAGTCACATTGACTCCTTCACTAAGTCCCAAGGACCAAGACCTATGTAGCTCATCATACAACATACTGTAGTTTTGAATCTCAATTAATTAGTTGCAATTAAAATGTTCAATTTCATTTGTACGTCAGTTATTATGTTTTTTAATTCGTTAAAATAACAACATCTGATTATTATTTTGTATGATGTACTTACATTGTACAATTTACAATGTAATCAAAATAAATATAACGGGCTGGATTGGTGATGCTAGCAGGCCGGTGTTGAACAACTGCCCGTAGCTTGGAGACCCCTGATCTAAGCTATAAATCGAAAATAGATCGAACATGCAGCTATGCCACGTAAATAACATCAATTAATTTTCGTGTTTTAATTTCTAACTAAATACAGATTATTAAAAAAAGGGAAACAAACAATCCCAGGTTATGAATAATCTCACAATGTTTTTGTTGTGATGACCTTGCGTTGTAGGATAATGAATACACTATCATGGAAGTAAGGTAGTATAAGACTTACTTTCATGACTATCATCCATACAAATCACTTTGTCTCAATCATTAAATCAGACGAGGAGAATTAGAACAGCCAGAAAGCCACGGTTCTCTACGGTTTATTCTTAAAATCTGCTGGTCTGCAAGCCGGGTAGGCTGTATTTATCTCAGGAACAACTTAGTGACATCTATCAGAACTCTCTGAAACGACTATTAAAGTTACTTAGTAAAGCCATCTATGCTTTATAGCTCAAACTATCACAATTTTAATTCCTCCTACTTCCATCATTATAAGCGGAAACTGTTGCTCGAACAATGATGGAGAACTTAGCACAATGCCTGGGCGGGAGCCCGATGCATTTGTCCACTCGGCTGCTAACCGGTCAAACCACTGATGATAGTAATAATAGACTTGCCCAAAGTACGATTTCCACGACTAGAGGCAAAGGTCACGTGGCACTCATTTTGGCACCAGCTTACTTCAGTGCCATCCAAGTTTGTTTCGTGTGATTTTGACTGCAGTAAGCGAATAAAAAAAAAATATTAAAAGGGTCAAACTAAATACTTTAACGAAATATTCGGTTTTGTAAACAAGCAGAACCTTTTTATTTAGTCGCTGTTTTACTTAAACCCTCAGCATACCACAGCTTCCCGCCCCTCTTATTTTGGTTTCTTTCCCTTGCTTGATAGGGCAGCTCTATGTATTATTTGCTCTGTGGGTCATACCTCATAATGAACATCTTTAGCCTGCTCTCTGTTGGTCCAGTAAGGAACGAAAATTTCACTCTCTACTGCAGACACTGTGCAGAAAAGTTTCATAATAGACTATGCTGCAAACCGTCACCTTACTTTAGCAAACTTTACTTTTCTGCGCAGAGTCTGAAGTAGCAAGTGAAATGTTCATTTCTTACCGGATCGTCAGAGAGCGAGCCTACTGTCGGCTCCCCGAGGTGCCAGGGAAATGTTCATTATACTAAATCAATAGAAGAATACCAGTAGCCGGTCTATAATATTTTTTTTTTCGATTTATAGCGTCTTTGATTGGATCTTTGAATTTGTGGATAATACTTTTACAATAACGTGATTGCAATTATGGAAGACTGTTAAAAAGCTCTATTTGAATTATTTTAATACCTCTTATAGAGATTATCAATGTTTCTTTGAGAATAACGGGTGTTCTCATGCATTGCAAATAGTTGGTTTGGTGCCAGCCGGTGCCCGGTAATGCTCCGGATCTTTCCCCACTCCGGACTTTCTGTAGAAGGATTGCTTCACTATCTCCACCCGGGGGTGACGCTTTATTGGTGATGGGACGGATTTCTTTAGCTCCCATCCGTACACCCAGCTCGAACATTCCGGAAAATAAAACCTCGGAATGAAAAAAAATATGGTGAGGACAAAAGTAATCAAAAAAAGGTTTTTTTATATTAATAATCAACTTTTAACAGATTGACAAAGCAATCTGTGCAGTCGGAGAAATTTCCATGGAATTATATTGTGGATACAAAAAAACATAATTCAAAAATACAAATGCAAAAAATATATGAAAGAAAGGTGAAAGAGGATACAGAATCGAAAAGTTGCTTGAAATGGCTTTAATCGTATTTTGTGACTAAGTCTGAATAGTCAGGTGTTTCCCAACTTTCCCTTTCCCCGTTCCAGAAGACCTCTCCCCACTCAACAATATACTCCAATTGGGGATGCCATAGTCCCACTGGCTACGGGTAATTAGGACTCTGTACGGTAATCACATAAAAATAAATGAATACTTCGTTCTGCCATATTTGTTCGTCAGTGGTTGTCGGTAAAACAGTTTTCTCTTTCCTAAATCTGATGCAAATTTGTCTCTCTTAGATCTTCAAAATATTCAAAACGATCTTTTTCCCTTGTTCAAATTACCCTATCTCCAACAATGAAATACAAAAACACAATGATTTTTTTTCACAATGTCATGCACTCATATTATAAGAGTATTATATTATGCACTTGTGTATTATGTATCATGTAGATCAGGCTATTAATATTTTTATTAAAAAAAAATAAAAAAGTAGTATCTACAAATTAAAAACCTTTCCCTTTGTAACTTCTCTGTGGCATGCACTTATACATTATTATACCTTCATATATATTATAAATATGTTACACTTATATACCAACTATGCATCATGTTATTTTTTTTTTTAAGTTCTGTACACATAATCATTTTAATGTTAAAATATGTAGAAAGAATCGGCATCCTTAAAAACTTTTTCAATCTCCCGTCCCGTACTTTCAATAAGCAATATTGCTAAAACAGCCAAGGTCATGTAAAAAAAAACGCAGGACTTTGAGGCTTATTACGTCAATTTAAAAAAAATAATATTGACAAAACGAAGAGTTTTTCCAACACCGTACAGGTCTTATTTTTCAATGTATAGTCACGGGACCAAGATAGATCGACGCAAAAAAAACCTGTGGAATGGTGTATACAAAGCGTTTTCGTGAGTAGCGGTGGTTACAACAGTATTGCTTTCTGCGATGAATGTTCAATGACATTATTTCATCTGAATGGCTCAACTCATCTCTTTTATTTACTGATGGCTCCAAATCTCCAGACTCTCGTAACTATGGTATAGGTATTAACGTTTATCAGAATAATTTCAATGGCATAATTAAATCACTCAAATCTAATTTCAAACATTCCCTTGTTCTTTCTCTCTCTCCAGTTCTCTTCAAAAACTTAATCCAGTTCTCTTATTTATCCTGATGATCACTTTATATACCTTATTCTAGTCCTGATAGCTTCCATACAAAGTTCTGGAAAAACCATAACTCTAATTTGGATTTCTCGACATGTTGGAATGGGATGGTATGGGATCCGATATTGCGGATTCCTTTGCAAAACCAGGAACGCTAACCCTATAATTACCCCCATAAGCCACATCCACTTTTCCAACATTTCATAAGGGGATTCCGCAATGTTTGGGCAGAGTATTGTGACATTGCTAGTCAAACCATGGGAAGCCTACTATATTTCTCGCCCCAGCCGGTGGTATCCCTGTCGGGGTCGGACCACAGCAGGTCGCAGAGTAGCCTTGTCGGGCACGTCCGTGGGTCGCTATTTTTTTATATTTGTGTTATAACTCCAAGATTACCTTGTTGAAGAACCACTTTTCTATCCCAAACTCATTATTTGTGTTATAACTCCAAGATTACCTTGTTGAAGAACCATTTTTCTATCCCAAACTCATTATTTGTGTTATAACTCCAAGATTACCTTGTTGAAGAACAATTTTTCTATCCCAAACTCATTATTTGTGTTATAACTCCAAGATTACCTTGTTGAAGAACCATTTTTCGGAGATTTGTTCAAGAATGCAAAACGTGAAGTTTTCAAACTTACTTATCCTCTGGATTCATGTGAAACCTCTTCTTGAAGTATTTCTTTCTCCCGTCCCCGTTGGCGTTCTTATAGAGCAGCTCACTTTGCGCCTGGTCCACCGGCCTCATGGGTAAGTACCGCTCGTACTTCTCCATCACGTACAGGGGCTGGCCCCGAACCTTCATGTTGTAGTATGGAAGGTTTACTTCCTGGGAACAATACTTTACATTGTTAATAATTCAAAATGATTGCATTTCGTATTGTCAATAGAAAAAACATTTAAAATAATTTTTTTAGGTCAATTAAAACGCATACAAGTGGCTCTAAGTCAATGACATTACAAACACATTATTTATTGTTTCACAATATTTACACAAAATGTGGCGAAGTAACAAATACAATTATGTTTCAAATAAATTATTTATGTGAACATTGGTCATGTATGATAAAGATAGGCATTCAAAGAATGTGTGGGTATGGACGAAATAGAAATACGACGTTTTCGCACCTAAAAGTGGCGTTGAATACTACATCCTTCACCCCGGTAAGGGTAAGCCGGGAAAAAACGAGATACAGGAGTAAATATAGATATGGGAAACTCCTGGGAAAACAATATTGGAATTTAGAAATCTACACGGTTTACTAACATTCACAATAATAAAACGCATTATTTACTTTCAAACTGCTAAGTTTTACTATTAATAATAAAAAATAAATAAAAATGGTCTGAATACAGTGTGCTGTAGGTAAAGGCGTCTAATAATCTTCGTACCTTTGAACGCTTGATGATTCTTTTCTGTTGACGTCAGCAACTACTTAGTCGTAACTCATTATTTTTAATTATGAAATCACAGCGTAACTTGTATTTTAATTAGTAGTGCCCTTTGCTATTGTCAGTAAAGGAATTCCATATAGGCGGCTCAGTTCGGTTGGAGATGATTTTGTGTTTTTTAAAATACCACTAATAAAGTTAATTAATACGTTAACTATTGTATGTTTTACCCTTTCTCTAATCGAAAAAAAAACTTTTTTATATGAATACCGCACAAGAGTCCCAACTGCTCCCAACCGTCTGGAGCCAGTGAGACTATGGCATTCCCAATTGGGGAATGTTGTGAGGCTGAAGGTATTGGGGAAGGGAAGGAGAAAGGAAAGAGGAAGATGGGGAAATACCTGGCTATTCAGATCTGGTCACCAAACACGGCTAAAAGCCATTTCAAGCAATGTTTCAATTCTGAATGGTGGTCTTTCACCAGGGCGATACTGAGAGTATCTTCCACTCTGGAACGTGCACAAATATACTATTTATTATTTTAAAATTAATTAATTGTGAAACAGCACAAATTAATTAAATAAAATTTACTTGTGCACGCCGGGATTTGAACCCTCGACCTTCGGATTCGTAGTCTAGAGCCTTACCCCTCGACCATGGAGGCCGTCAAACTGGGGAATAATTGTATTATTTATAATGATTAGTCATTTGCTTATGCATGAAATGTTATTTCTTGGTTTTTACTAGTGTTTGCCGTGTAATGAAATCACTTTTTCATCAAACAGGAGGGCATTTGGCACTTATTTATGCAATTTTGTTGGAGATAGCACACAACCTCACGTGACGCGTGACAGTTTAGTACTAAATCAAAGTGCGACAATACCGTATCTTTTGCTTGCCACTTTGGAGCTCTGCAAGGTTTATATTTGTTTTGTAATGTCATCGCTCAAAGTGACCTTTTTAAATCAAATTCTTACTTAATATTGTTAAGTTGCTTTTCACCCTTAAAAAAAACGAATATGGCCCCCTTTTTTATAATTTTTATTTTTTATAGTAACTTGCCAAATTAGTTGTAAAAATATTCGTACCACTTTGAACTGATCAATGTATTCAACGGATTCCTTGGAGACTTTGTCTGATTTCCGTGCCGCATTGTTTCTGATCATGTCCACGTTTCGGGCATACCACTTCAGCCTCAGGTCTCTCTCTTTGGCGAAGCTCTGCTCGTAGAACCGCCTCACAACGGGAGCCATCATGTCCGGCATGATTGAAGAATTGGTAAAGTTTTTCAAGTTTTACGAAGAATTAAAATTAATATAAAACAATAAAAATTTCAGTAAATTTTTTAAAAGTCTACTAAAATTTATTAACAATAAAATTTTGAATACTATAATTTTGAATACTATAATTTTGAATACTATAATTTTGAATACTATAATTTTGAATAATATAATTTTGAATACTATAATTTTGCATCCAACAAGGAAGAAAATTTAGGAATATTTAAAAAATGAAACACATTGTATAGTGACAGAATATTGACACGCTTTTATTTTTATTATTCATAATCATATTTTCCTAGGTAGGTACTGGAGGCTAATATCGAAATTACAGTTTGTCAAAAACAAGTACAAATTTTGTAACGTGGAACTAAGATTTTTCATTACTTTGGCAACACCAAGATACTCATTCTGTCTTTGAAATTTGTTCTTTACATACAATTTTTTTCACATTAGAGTTTGACAGTTCGCTTTAAAGAAACAACACAATACAAAATAACTTGTTTATATTTACGTTTTTGAATTAAGCAGGTATTGTTTTATTTTTATTTAATGTCAAATAAAAGAGTTTTTTGATACATACATTTCAGAAATACAAAAAAATCACCTGTCCATCTTAATTGCAAAGCGTTAAATAATAAAAAGTTTAAATATAAAATTGACACCGTTTCGTTAAAGTAAAACATATGCACTTGGACCATTGTGTTTTTTAAAAACGCACTTTGATTTTCATATGAGCCATCTTTTTGTCGTCATTTTAAATCGTTTAAATGATTGCAACGCCCTCAATTATTGTCTACTTTTAAATGACAGACTGTAATTCATTCTTTAACAGATTTTTAATTCCATTGGCCTGCGGGGCTTAGAAGTCGAAAGGTCTTATGCATTTGGCGACATTAGTTTTCTTTCAACTCGGTATAGGTCACACTTCCTGGAATTATCTGTTTGGTGTATCATATAATAATATGTTCAGTGTATTATCTGTTCAGTATATTATCTGTTCAGTGTATTATACGTTCAGTGTATTATCTGTTTGGTGTATTATATGTTCAGTGTATTATCTGTTCAGTGTATTTTCCGTTCAGTGTATTGTGTGTTCAGTATATTATCCATTCAGTGTGTTTATTTATATGCCTAAAAAGGCTATTACATAAAGGTGATACATTAAAACATTAAAAAAAACAGTGTACGAGGTGTGTTCAAAAGAAAAGGTGATTTTTAATTTTTCGCGGGCTGTGTACATTCGATTATCGATTTTTTTTTTAATGTTGGTACACATATGTTTATCATATGTTAGCATTATCAGCCATTTTGGAAGAGTGATTTGTTTTTGACTCGTACATAGGCGAATATCGGAATTCTGTTTTATATATGTAGGAAAAATAATATATAAATATATACAATCTTCCGAGGAACGACTTCAATACTATAATTTCATTACCTTGGAATTCAGAAGACAGTTATTCAAAATTATTCACAACAAGCTTGAAACCACTCCATTGTCTAAGCAGTATTCACATCAAAGTTCCCAATAGACGCTATTAAAATATTTTATCTTGAATTATTTAATATCAATATTGTATTCTTATTTATGTAAATCCAATGTCTCGAATGTATAGATTGTACAATGATATAGAATGTGACGATATAGACGTCTTTATAAACAGCCTCGCATATTTTAAAAAGAAAATAAGCCATCTTCTATCCCGTCATGGAAAATAGTGGTGTTATTAGAAATACTTAATTTTTTTTTGTATGTTCCTGATGAAGGTTGAGTTCAACCGAAACCGGTTGCTAATGCATTAATATGTCAAGCCACAAAGTTTTTTTTTACGGAAACACCACACAGGAGACCCTGAGGGAAATAATTTCCCTCAAGTCCTATATCATCTTTGGGGATGCTGTGTGGAGGGTCTTTTAGAGGATAGGAAGGAGTGAACTTGGGTCTTGAAGAGACCCATGTTGTAGGATGGAGGCAACACAGAGGCCGGCAGATCATTCCACAGCCGAGCTGTTGAGCACAAGAACGAGTCGTAGAAGCGACCCGTTCTCATGTGACAAATTTCAACCGTGTGCAAATGTTGGGCACGCGTTTGGCATGTTTCCCGACTACGCACCGGTGCCGAAGGGATCAATGACGCTAGTTCTTCAGAGCATCTTCCATTAAAATACCGGTAAAACAAGGACAGCATTCCCACATGACGTCTGTGCTCCAAAGATTGCAGTCCGTTTGTTAAGATAGGCGAATCTATCAAACGGACCGTCCGTTCTGCACAGAGTCAAGGGTTTTTTTCAGATATTTTGGGATTCCCGACCAGAGGTGGCTGCCAAATTCTACAGTGGAGCACACTTGCGATTTGTACAGGGTCAGCAGTTGTGTACTATTAAAGTATCTGCGGGCTCTGTACAATACGCCCAGCTTCTGAGAGGCTAACTTTACTCTGGCTTCGATGGAGCCCCCATACCTGAGCTGGTCACTTAGGGTTACACAAAGTGATTGCTTTCTTCGATAAAAGAAATACTTTAATTTGCTGTATTTTTTTCTTCTCTTTCTCTTTCTATATCTTATATTATATTTTATACCTTATGGTGTTATTAGAAATGTTGTAATATAATTTTTTTTTTAAATTCTTCTGTTTCTATATGTTATATTATGTTTTATTTTCCAAGTGATGAACCAAAAACACTGCATCCTGTGAACACTTTTAACTGAATTCTTTAACACTTGCACACTTCCCAATGTTAATTTTAAAGTATGATAATGTTAGTAATCTGTAAATGTTCCAAAACAATAAATAAATAAATAGCTAAAGTGTTATAACTGAAATTACAAGTACAACGAGAATACAACGAGAATGAATAAAATGAAATACAATAGTAATACTCACATAATCGTAAAATAATAGACTAGGTGACACAGAACACTATTAAATTTATTACCAACTGTATGGGAGAGTTGAGGGAAAGTTGGTATGAAATAGTTCTTCATGAAATGGAACTATACCTCTTGTTTTCATCTGTTCAGTGTATTACACTGTCACTAAAACAACTAGAATAAAGACAGGGTCTGCCAAAAACGAATACTTTTATTTATGAAGAAATATTATATTTTTAATAATACATTTTTCAGAAAAAGAGTGCGATTAAATAAATTGTTAGTAATAATAATAACAAGTGATTATATTTCCAAAATATCTAGAATTACTGTAGAACTGTCATCGAATCAATATTCTTGTGGATTTATCCTAAAATTCCTCTTAAAATATCTTGGAGGGTGGGGACTGCGGGTGGTGCTCCGGGAGCTGGTGGGGCTACCGGCGGTGGGGCTGGAACTACCGGCGGCACTACGGGTGGAGCTGCTGGAATCGGTGGAATTGCGGGTGGCGGGGGTACGGCGGGGACTCCGGGTACCGGTGGCAGCCCCGGGACGGCGGGCGCCAGGGGTGCGGGGGCTACCGGGTATCCCGGGTACGAAGGGTAGCTCGGGTAGGGCAATAGAGGGTAGGGCCTGGGTTGAGCATATCCACCTCGACCTCCGCACGGCAGGGAGATGGCAGACTCGATCAAGACTACAAGCACCACAGCGAGGAACACCTGAAAATAATGCCAAATTAACACTTATTATCTCAAAGCAAAATCCTGTTTTCTTAAGCAGAAAAACTCTTAACTCTAACTGTTAACTAACTGATCTCTAGCCCAAACATATTGATAAAGGTTTATCCAAAAATATTTTTTTTGTACATCATTATTCCCGAGCATGATTGCAGATCACCAATGAACAAATAATAGTTGACGACGAACAGATAAAAGCAGACACATAGATTTAGGTAGAATAATAATAACATACCATTTATGTAGCGCAGTATTGTGTTATTTCACTTCAAGTGCGCTTTATTATAAATAAACTTGATTAAATAACTCCATTCAGTGGTATTCCTAAAGTGTTACTTTTACATTCTATTTATAGATTCTTAACATATTACATACATTCTTGTTTATTCTTAATATTACTCCTACAGTACTCCTTAGGTGCATATTCATCTAATAAATAATAAAATGTTTATAAATATCACAAAAAGTCGATATAGACGAACTATAAAAAAATAACAATAAGTAAACTACATGTCTACTAGTATATAAAATAAATAATAAACTCTATCTCACAAACACAGCATTCATTAAAACATCACGTTGACATGTTATAACATGCTTTATTTTTATTTCATTTCTGTTCTTCTTTTTCTGTATGTTATATTATGTTTTATGTTCTATTTTCATTATTTCTTTTTATTATTTAGCATCTCTACCAAGTGGTGACTGAATCAAAAACAATTAATCCTGTGAACATTTTTCACTGGATTCTTTAACACTTGCGCATTTCTTAATGTTAATTTTATAAGTATGATAATGTTCATAATCTGTAAATGTTCCAAACAATAAATAAATAAATCACACGATAACATATACATGATATGGCAAGCAATCCATTAGCTACGAGGGGCAATTTATAATTTATATATATTAAGGAATTCCAATGAAAAATATAATGGCTGTAAAAATATATATTCATATAGATCAGCAAACGCCGATTCTGAATATATAACTTTCATTATATATACACGTAGAATTTATAAATCGTTATTTAAAAGTGAATAAAAAATCATCTCATAAAAACACCGTGTTATGTTGGTAGCATTGCATTTGGAAAACTGATGTCACATGCGCATTCTGTTTTTGGATTAGTGTGAAGATTTTTATTTTTCGGTTTTGTTTTGTATTTTAATTTGCATTTTGTTGTTCATTATAAAAAAGTATTAACAATAACAGAAATTAGAGTATTCATGAACAAACCAATTGTCAATATGGATATCGTAATAATATTAATTCTCAATACTATTATTATTCTCTATAATTGTTTCAATATAAATAACCAAAACATTGTGAAAGAATTAGAGTATTCATGAGCAAACCAATTATCAAAACGGATATTATAAATTATTATTAAGTGTCTAAAAAGGTACATAATTTCATTACTTACCACGAATAGAATAAAAATTATGTACAGTAAAGCTTATCCTTGTTTTGGCATTTGACATTCTAACCTCAAAACTGATCAAAACCGACCGGCCATAGATTTTTGAGCGTTTTGGCGGGCTTTGAAAAATCGAAAATTTTTTTAACTATGAAAACTAACTTTAGAAAAAAAAACGAAATGTACTGGTATTTAAGTTTGAACGAGATTATACATAAAAAAATTGTAGTAGAGTTCCTTATTTCCTTATAGATGATATTAAAAAAAAACAAAGAAGTATTGGTTTAAATAAAATATATATTCTTTCCGAAATTAAATCAACAAAATAAGTGTATACCTAATACCTTATTTCGGTATCCAATATGGTAAAATACGTGTAAAGTGCCTTCCAGACAATCAGGTGGCCCAGTAGTGTGGCCGACGAAAAAAAAAATTTTAACCGAGTTTTTATTTTTTGATTTGGCAATAATGGCAATATTCCTTGTATCCGCTGAGCGAAGCGGTTTCGAAAATTGAAATTTAAATCTTTTTTACTTTTAGGTTTCCAAAGCAAAATTTTAAATATCAAGACCACTTGCTCAGCGGATACAAGGAATATTGTCGTTATTGCCAAGTCAAAAAATAAAAACTCGGTTAATATATTTTATTCCGTGGGTCACACTATTGGGCCACCCGATCGTCTGGAAGGCACTTAAATGTAATTTTTTCTCTTCTAATGATATTGACTTATATATAAGTTATTATTGTGAGGTTGTGTATGTTTCAATAAAATGTTTTCACTATTTATCGTATATTGATCGGTGTATTGTTATTTGTAATGAATCTCTTGCAGTATCTTTGGCTTACTGCCGATATGTGTGAATTATGCAAATAACATATGGCGCGGAAAAAAGCCGGGTTGATTAGATATATTGTATAACGTAAATATAAACGTAACATGTTCAGAGTACAATTTTTTACCGAAATGAACCCACTATCTACCACTTTAAATATAAAAATTAATCTTTGCCCATGTATCCTCGATTTTCTCGAAAATTACTAGACCTGTTTCGCTGTTTGTTCTTATTTAGTGCCCGGAAGGTTTATAAAGTAGTTTGAATGAAATCTAATATGTAAAACTGTTGCTATAACGTTTTAAAAATAGTAAGAAAAACATTGAACCCACCATATTGTATTGAGGTTAGCCACAGATTACATATTCAAAAGTAACAGATTTGTTTGGTTAGAATATTTTCAAAATGGAAAACACAAGTAGGTACTTACTTAAGAACTTCATTATTCAGATATATTTAGATAAAATAAATTTTTGGAATAAAATAAAGTTTTAAAATTAATGTTTCTTTATTTAGAGATAGTAACATCGAAAGTAATGCCTTGTTACTTTCGCTGCCAAATAAATTATGGCACCCAAACGACAACCAAGAATTAACAAATTCATAACTTTATTGAAAAAAATAAATCCCGAGCAAGGCCGGGTACACATAAGATAGTGAATTATAATAAAAAATACAACGTATTTCACGGCGATATCAGTAAAGGAAACAAATTACTCAAAAAAACTTTCAAAGAAAGGTATGTTTTTTTGTAGGTGAAAATTTATTAAAAGATAAACTGCCAACTAGCTATTCTCTGTAATATGTATTAGATCAAATGTACAATATGGCATAAATTATTACTCATAATAATATAACGGAGTGCCGACAATGAAATAAACAAAATAAGTATATTAGTGTATAGACACCAGAACATCAAGTTCATGGTAGTACTGTTGAAATTATTAAATGTGTAACAATAAATATTAGTACTCCCTCCCTAAACACGAGAATTTCTCAATTAGGGAGGTATTAAATTTAAATTAAAAAAAGGAAGTACTTACCCCGAAAAAGGGTTTCATTGTGACCGGTTTTTTGTTTAACTATGCGCCAGGGAAATCTTGTCGAGTATTCTCCACTAGACAGAATGTTTCTCTGATTGAGCTGATTAAAAAATGCCGTATTTTATATGAAAATTCAATAAGGTATTGGAGACAGGGGAATTAAAATTCGCAGTTGACTCAGGTGAGAGGACAATGGCGCAACATGCGTCACAAGAACTTCATATATTTCACTTTGTTTTACGTCTCAAATAATATTTATTGACGACGATGGATTCACCTTTTCTCCGTACTACTTATTGATGCAAGTAAAATACCCAAATAATTTAACATATTTTATACAAATAAATTATTGTTTGGCCTGTACAAAAGGGTGCATTAGGAACGACTGACGGGTGACTTTCTGAAAAAAAAAAACGTTTAATTTATTTACGCTCTAATGGGCTTTTATATGAAAATTATATAATATAGTGTTAACTTTTTTTATGAATTTAAGACATTTTACAAAATATGAGACAAAAGTCCCGATAAACTACTTTTTAGTATTACTAACGGGAGCTCGTTATTCAAAACCTTATGCTAAATTTACAGTTAAGGTTAAGTTACAATGTATATATATACAATAAAAAACACATGTTACGAACTTAAAACATAAATATTTCGTAAGAAACTTGCTCAAAAATATTTCTACAAAAACATAAAGAAAATAATAAATCGTACATAAAATAATATACGTAGAGGTCCGATGCTCTGCAGGAAACCCGCTGGTGGTAATATTTCCTAATTATCTAATACAAATAGTTTCTTTCAGCTGGCCAAGCTTTCAATATATTTATTAACTGTTTAGTTTTTTTTTTTATATCAGCCGGTAAAATATTTAAACAGCTAGGAATCATGTAATCTAAAGTTCTTTTTCCGTATTTGTTTGTATGCTTAGTTAGCATTAATCCTTCATTAAAATTGAGACGAGTATTGTAAGTGTGGTCTAGACTGTTTGTGTAATATACAGGGTTATTAATGTGCTGAAATACTCGTATAAGTCTACCACAGAATTAATCTTACTGGAAGAATTTTGAGATTGATAAAAGTATGGAATATTGTGCCTTTATTGGTATAAACTTTTACGAGCTAATAATTTAACCAATGAATTTTCCACTGATTGAACATGATTGGTGTTTGTTTTACAGGAAAGTCCACAAAAGCCCAAGGGTGTAATTCCATATCTTATAACAGATTCCGCTAATGATGAACAAATTATTCGAAGTGTACATATTGGAAAAGGAATTTACATTTAAATAATCTACTAACAATTGATCTTAGTCGTACACAAACCTGATATATTTTTAATTCCCACTTGAAAAAACAATCAATAATGACACTTAAATAAACATATTCTTTCACAAGTTCAACATTTTCACATGTACACAATGCAGGAATGCCATCATCATCAATACTAAATGCATCAATTTAGTTTTTTTTTGCATTTATAATTAATCCAGAGTCATGAGACCATTTTAAAAGTTCAATGTAGTCTTTTTATATATACCGTCTTGTAATTTTTTTTTGTGTATAGTGCCAGGGAACATTTCTCCCTCTTCCTGTGTCAACTGTGGTTAGAGGTGCGTACATGTGCAGATAATCTTCTCTACCCAGTGAGCGAGCTGCCTATTGCTACTGCAAGGTTTTTATTTATTTTTTATTTCAAAGCATTGTGAACTGTGTTTTATGTGCTAGCGGCACTTGCTGATGGCAGTCTTATGTTTAAGCCCGATCACTAATGTGGTAATGGAGGGTATAAGATGAAATTTGAGCGGGGACGGAGGAGGGTCAAAGCTCCGAACATGTTTGCAAATCACTGCACATGATATTGATGTATTCAAGAAGTTACAATGCATAATGCATGAGTTAAACACGCGGAAGTTGAAAAAAAAACGCTTCTTAAAATATAAAAAAAAATAATGTAAATATTCACTATGCAGTGGTAAACTCGTATATATCAGCAAATTAATTATGAACAGTTCGTTTCATCACTAAATCGGAAACACAAAATAGGGCGACAACATCCAAAATCTATTACAAAAATTATGCAGTCGGTGTATATGGTAGGTGCGTGAGTCTGATAGTTTGATATAAGTGTCGCAGAAAAATATAGCACTTTGTCTCATACTTCTGGTCGGTACATATAATTATATTTTGGAGAGAATTTCAAGGATGTCAATACCATCATTAATAATTTTATTAAAACAAGTTCCGAGACAATCCGAGTATCGGACAGCGTAATTAAATTTAGCTGTTTCATCCGATTGATATAATTCATATTTTGGATTGGAATATTCAGCTTAAAATTAATAATAATATAAACGCATAAATTTGTTTTGAACCACTTCAATTTAATATAATAATCGACCTTTTTCTGAACTACCCTTCCTTCGTCGGGAATGTATTAAGACTAAACAAAGATAAAAAATAATGATAGACATACATGAATATTTAGGTGTTGGAGTGGGAGCCGACTAAAGGGGAAGGGATATTTAGGAAGTTTTGCGATTTGGAAATAAAGCGAAAATATTTCCAAATCACTGGAAAAATATATCTAGAAGATAATTATTTCCATTATTATTATTTTATTTTTTTCAACTTATGTACATTGATCACAACATGCATGCGCCTAAATATAATAATTTTGCCCTACATTTGTATGATGATTGTGAAATAAATAAAAAAAAAATAAAAAAAAAGTATACGATAAATTTACTTGGTTATTCAATATAATACAATTAATATTTAAAATTCATCTATTGGTATTTATATATTCCTGACGAAGGAAGGGTACTTACGAAACAGGTTGATTATTATATAAAATTGAAGTGGTTCAAAACCAATTGTTGCGTTTATATTAAAATTATGGCAAGCCACGAAGTAAATGTTTTTCACCAATATGTAAAATTAATAAATCTATGAAATTTGTGCTGTACCCTTTCTATATCGTCGGAATGTACTTTGTAAAATGAGGACCGAATGGACGAATCAGGGCCGGCCATATGCTGGCCCAATTGAAGCAGTCCGCTTAGGGCGCCGACTTGCCAAGACGCTGATAACACCTAACACAGAGCTTGAGGTTATTTTTTTTATCAAAAGCGACGCTAATCAAATCAAATATTATTAATTACAGTAATTACTAATTAGGTGTATATCAACGCGCCCAGCGCCTATATAGTATATTAAGGCGATCCACTTCCTAAAATTCGAAAGAAATCACGCACTCCTTATGCAGGTGGCGATAAGGTTTAAATTCCCGCTTAACACCGGCCGCATGTTTCGATTTACGCAAAAAACAAAAAAAAACAATTATGCGCGTTTTATTTTATTTTGTAAAGCTCTGGCATGATTATTAAAATGTTTTACCGTCATTTAAAAAAACTTAATTTCTCAAAATGAACAATACGACAATATCGGAAAAAGGGTTCGTATGTAGGAGATTTTGCGCTTTAAACATTTTTTTAGGCCTGATACTTTATTTTTTTTCTAGACTTATAAAAAGACTCGTTAAACGAAAGGACAAGGTGAGTTCTACTTGCAGTACTAACGTCAATCTATGATATTTCTGGCTCATACAATTTTCCAACCAAAAACGCATGATTTTGCATTACTACCCATTCCATCGCCTTAAGGGCGAGAGGGACGTCGGAGAGTTATTATTTATTAATTCAAAATAATGATAGTATTATTACGCAATACGATAAACATAATGTTTTTAAATAGAAAAATATTTGTTAAATATTTTATAAATTTACATAGGCTTAGTATTTATCAAATCTAACCAGAAATATTACTTTTTCTGACCGTTCCATTGTAAGTTTTACAAAATATTTAAAATACGAATATGATTTTTAAAATTGAGAAAAGTATTTTTAGTCCTTTATCGTTGCGTTTTTGTAAATAAACATAACCAAAGATTTGTAATACGCATTACAAAAAAATACATTAAAGTTACGTAGTGTTCATGAAAAAATTAAACTACACACTGTTCTTTTTTTTTTAATTTATCAAATCGACAAGTTACAGAAAAACCTTAACAGCATTTTTTAAGGATATTCAACTTTTTAAATGTTTTTTGTAAAACATGCGTACAACGGTCATAAATGTGTAATATTTCTGATTATATTTTGATAAATGCTAAGCCCATGCAAATTAAAAAAAAACGTAATAAATATTTTTCACTTTAAAAACACCATGTTTATCGTATTGCACAATACTATTATCATTATTTTGAATTAATAAATAATAACTCTCCCACGTCCCTCTCCCGTTAATTTTAAAAAAATACAATAAAATGGAATAGGTGCTAAGCGCGCGAAACTAAAACTCATGTCAATCATCGTTTCGTGCGTTCGCGAGTATGTCTATGAACCTAACTATCTTTTGTTTGAATGAAAAATTCTCAACTGTGATAAAACGAGACAGATTGTTTTAAAATGGATTTTTCGAACATTTAGGTGTTTAAACTTTGGTTTTGATTAGGGGTGCCAAAATTTTATTTGCACCAGGCGCCACTTGGCCAAGGGCCGGCCCTGAGGCGTATTATCTTCTTACTGGTTTTAATGCATTGTTTTCATATCTTCTATTGAATTGAGTCACTTGCAGTTCTGTGACTGGTGTCAATTTCAGGTTATTTAGAGAGTGTTCATAAATTACACATCTGACTATTAAAATACACCTGTTCAAATCAGTCTGTCGTCCATAGAATAAAGAGTAGGTACACACTAGAAGTGCCTCTTATGTAGATTTAAACGGAAGCCGATGTGCTTATGAATTAGTACCTCTTGGTTCTAGCCCCGATAGAGCCGATGAAAATACAGCAAATACAGCGCTCTGTCTCTCTTACTGCCTGAATTGCATGTTGCCAGTCCATTTGATCGAAATGAAATGGTGATGAAATATTTTTTAATATTTTCATTTGTGAAACTGACAATTCGTGGTGGAATTATAATAATTTATTAAAACAATATAAAAACTTTTTTACACTTTTTATTTTTTGACCAGGGGGCCAAGTCTGTATCTTTTGCGTTAGCTAACGCAAGTTAAATCGGCCATAAACGACATATATTTTGACAGTTTTCGTAAACGCATCTAATCTCTTGCGTTTGCGTCACGAATTTGTCTCTTAACGTAAAAGCAAAGTTTAGCTTGTTAAAGCGATACGGACTACCAAACTCACAGGATGTGTTAATGGCCGACTTAACTTGCGTTAGTTAACGCAAAAGATTCAGACTTAGGTCCTGACCGGTTTCAGCCTATCAAGGCCATCTTTAGACTGGTACAATTTTTCTTAAACTACGGTATGTACGAGTATACAATTTTTGATGTATCAGGGGTAAAAAACTATTATTGAATATAATTTTTATTAATCAGTATCGCTATATCCTGATTTTACATACTGCAGGGTTTAAGATATTTTATTTCTAATAATAATAATCATAAATAGATTATTTCTATAGTGCCGTTTTCGTGAGAAAATCACCTCGAGGGCGCTATACAACATAATTTATCTAACTTATACCTTATCACTTAGACTTATATCTAATAATTTACATATTAGATTTATTACTAATGTCTTACAGCTAAGATTTATGACTAGAAACTACCTAATTCAGACTTATAATTAGTGACTTACATCTAAGACCTGTAACTAGTGACAAACTTGTTTATGAACAGGTGAGTATTTTAAACAATATTGTTCTATTAATATTATAACTATACATAGTGGAAGATACTCTCAGTATCGCCCTGGTGAAAGACCACCATTCAGAATTGAAACGTTGCTTGAAATGGCTTTTAGCCGTGTTTGGTGACCAGATCTGAACAGCCAGGTATTCCCCACCTTCCTCTTCCCCTTCTCCTTCCCCTCACCAATACCTTCAGCCTCACAACATTCCCCAATTGGGAATGCCATAGTCTCACTGGCTCCAGA
>JAHDVE020005434.1:0-40702 GCA_022606495.2 Halesus radiatus | reverse complement strand
TGAAGATCGTTAAAATTTCCTCCATTTTCTGGAAATGGAAGTAAAATACACAACTACATATTACATATTCAGGGAACCATATTACATATTACATACTATTATTATTATTATTATTATTATTATTATTATTATTATTGTTATTATTATTATTATTATTATTATTATTATTATTATTATTATTATTATTATTATTATTATTATTATTATTATTATTATTATTATTATTATTATTGTTATTATTATTATTGTTTTACTATTATTACTATTACTCGTTATGAAGTATTCTGTATATTTCTGGTGAGGAAAGCTTCGCTGTCAAAACATATTGATATGTATATATTTAATAATGTGGTGATTACAAAGTAATTTTTAATCCTTTTTTTTCCTTAATGCAATCAAATTTCCTTATCCAAAAATTCATCCATTGTTTTGCAAATCACTTAAACACCGTTACGAATATAATTTCCTTACGTTATTATTGATATGTTTTAATTCCTAGTTGAACTTTTGCACGGGAGTGATAGCAGTTTGTAATTAAAATCGTATTAGTAAAAGGGCTAATAGCGTGTTTTACTCTAATCAATCGTACACTAATTTAATGCAAACAAACTTGGTCGTCGTACATTCAACCTTTTACAGAAGAAAATTCAAACGACAAATAATTATCTTCTAATTATAAACAAAAAAAATTGCTTAATTATAATATAACTGACGGCCTCCATGGTCGAGGGGTAAGGCTCTCGACTACGAATCCGAAGGTCGCGGGTTCAAATCCCGGCGAGCGCAAGTAATTTTTATTTAATTAATTTGTGTTGTTTCACAATTAATTCATTTAAAAATAATATGTCATATATTTGCGCACGTTCCAGAGTGGAAGATACTCTCAGTATCGCCCTGGTGAAAGACCACCATTCAGAATTGAAACGTTGCTTGAAATGGCTTTTAGCCGTGTTTGGTGACCAGATCTGAATAGCCAGGTATTCCCCACCTTCCTCTTCCCCTTCTCCTTCCCCTCCCCAATACCTTCAGCCTCACAACATTCCCCAATTGGGAATGCATAGTCTCACTGGCTCCAGACGGTTGGGAGCAGTTGGGACTCTTGTGAGGTATTCATATAAAAAAAAATAAAAAAAAATAACTAATGAAAATAAAACAATAACTTTGTTTATAACCACGAGAATTTTATTTAATTTTATTACGACCGACCGGTTTCGCTTAACATAAGCATCTTCAGGGTACAAAAATTAAACTGATCAAAAATACATAGTGTGTGTTTATATATACAAAATAGAATAAGACAGAACATAACATAGAACAAAGAAAAAATGAGATAGATGAAATAGCATGAAATAGCATGAAATAGAAATAACCGAGCGAAAGAGACAGAAGTGCACATAATGGAATACCAAGGAATAACTGAACAGGTGATTATGGGATGGGAAATTTTACGAGATTATAGGGAATATACCTAATATTGGGCTATTGGACACATTTAGTTGATTATTAAGAATTTTATTTTTGGTTTTAACAGCTTTCTTTATTTCTAGTGATTCTAAATTATTCAATCTGTTTCCATGACCATTTTTATGAAGAATATTAGCACCGGTGCTTTGATTGAAGGTATGATCTTTATCAATAAGGTGATTGGCGAATTCTGAAAAACCGTTATTATTTAGGCATCTAAGATGTTCTTTAATTCTAATATTGACATTGCGTGTTGTTTTGCCAATATAGAATGCTGAACAATCATTACAATCTAATTTATATATTCCCGAGTGACTAAGCTTGTCGTCTTTATCTTTTGAGTTGATTAAAAATTTACCTAAATTATTATTTGTATAAAATGCAGGTCTTAATTCAGAAGGAAGATTTTTTACACTGCAGGAAGAAAAATGATTAATGAATAAAATACGCCGCCATTGGTAACTAAGATTGTTAATAGTGTTAATTTTATGTGGATTAGCGAATAAGAAGTTTTAGTGGCTATTTGTTTTTGTTTTTTACTTAAAATTGTATCAATTAAATCGGACTCATATCCATTATTTATAGCTATTTTTTTAATTAATGCTAGTTCGTTGGAAAAATTAGTATTTGATAACGGTATCGTGACCAAACGATGGACCATTGAATGAAACGCGGAGTGTTTATGAGAAAAAGGATGATTGGATGTATTATGTATAACAATGTCGGTGTAGCTGGGTTTACGAAATATATTAAAATTTATTTTATTATTTACGACAGATAAGGTGAGATCTAAAAAGGTTAAGGTTGAATTGTTGCCTATCTCTAATGTGAATTTAATCTGCTGGTGGTAGGAGTTTATAAGGTTGTGGAATGCATTCAATTGACGTTCTGTCCCTGTCCATATACAGAATATGTCGTCAACATATCTTTTCCACAGTAAAACATTTTTTATAAGGGGTGAGGTACCCGTTAAAATTTTGTTCTCTAAATTGTTCATGAATATATCTGCAATCAGAGGGCTAGTGGGCGATCCCATAGGTAGGCCTTCTGTTTGCTGATATATAACACCATTAAATTGGAAATAATTTTGTTTTAAGCAAACATTAAATAATGAAGTAAGATCATTTATGAACTCTTTAGACAAATCAGAACTATTTAACATATTAGAGATTAAACATTTGCTCTCTTCTATGGGAACATTAGGAAATAAGTTAACCACATCAAACGATCAGTTTAATTTTTGTACCCTGAAGATGCTTATGTTAAGCGAAACCGGTCCGTCGTAATAAAATTAAATAAAATTCTCGTGGTTATAAACAAAGTTATTGTTTTATTTTCATTAAATATGTCTAACCACAAAGTGACTGCTTTCTATCAAAATATAATATAACTCTAAAATTTAAATTAAATATTGTACTTTCTTGCTGTTACAATATTTAAAATAAATAATATTCCAGTTCTCTTATTTACTTAAATTACTCATATTACCCACACACAGGCTGCGCCTCTGTGGGTTCTCATTTCTTATTATTATAATGTGAACAATTATGCATGTAAAAAAAATTGTACATAATTTGTGTTATATTTTATGTTAAACTGTGAGAAAAAATAAAGTTTAAAAAAATACAAATGTCAACAGGATAATTATTGTGGTAATATAACAAGTACATGAAATATAATATTGATAAAATTAAATATACGAAAATCAAACAGTTAAAGATAACATTTAAAAAATTCAAAATAACATTACATAGATATGATTTTTTAAACCAGTAAAAGATGCAATTAAAAGGTGTATATAATAAAAATGTAATTCAAATAAGGTTTTTTTTCCTTTTAATGTCGTAAATTTCTTAGAAACATAATATGGTAAGTTTATAGTTTATTTTCATATGGAATGAATTGATAGAGTTATTGGTTTTGAAATTATTCTTACATTTAAATGTATCTTTGGTGTTAGTATACCTGGCAGTAATATCAATGTTAATATGCAAATCATAAAACTAATAACGTATTAAAACAAATCGTGTAAAAATATTATTTAAAACAATATTTAACAAATTATTGAAGTTCATAATACAATTAATATTGGGTAAAGCAAACACTTTGTTATAAACCACGAACATATTTTATTTTTCACCAACCGGTTTCGCTGAGCTCAAGCTACGTCAGGGCAATTATATTAACTAAAAAAATATACTAATAATAATGAGTTATCGGATATTCTCTGGATTATTCTTTATTTATTTTATTAACAAATCTCAAATTGAAACGTGAAACAGAAAAGTCACAGAAAATAAAAAAGGTAACTGTCGCATCAGGGACTTGAGCCCAGTCCTCTCGGTCTATCCGGGATTAGCGCTCAACCAATGAAGCTAATACTACACCTTGCTTTCCGTAAATTTTATCGATATCGTTTTTAAATTTAAGTACTATTAATATTATTAATAGCTTCCTTTCTTAAGTTCTGTCTTTTTTTATTCGTGTTTAATTTGAGATGTGTTCACATATTCAATGATTAAATCATTTATTTTGGGTAAGCCTTTCAATGAGTACGTATCGAATTCACACATATTTCAAAATATCTTCCACTCAATAGCCATGAAATAATGGCACAATTGTGCATGTATCATTAAAAAATACTTTGAAAATATAGCCGATTTCTCAGAAGTCCGTTGGCCGCTAATGATAATACAAAAACGACCATGAAATTTGTCTCATTGACAACGAGTTACGATAATATTTGTAAAACTAACATTGAAATATCATCTAAACGTATTATAAATGGCGAATCACCTTGTCATCACAATTACCAAGATGATATTATAGTTTTTAGCAGACTAGGTGACATTGACATTTAAAAATTAGATAAATAAAATAATATTTGCCGTTGGATATTGACATACTTTTAGCGTGGCATTACAAACGTCGCCTTTGCTGAACTTGAACTCATCCTTGCTATTAAAATTGGCAAATGCCAGGATATAGAAGTATTGCGGAGAAATAGAGGATATAACGCTAGTTTATCTTCATTGACTTTTGCAGCCTTCCGCCTTACCCTCGGAGAGCTTTCTGTAATGTTTTAGGAATTCGACAAGCCTGTTTATATGGGGTGGCTGTGCAATAACTATTTTGGACCCCTTAGTAAAAGCATAAAAATCATAAATAGCGACGCACTATTTGAAGAGTTACGAGTTCTGGATGTAAGACAATTGTACATGAGGAAATTATTTTTAAATACTCACAAATAACATCACCTCTACCCAACTATCGACCATTCTCACGACACCCCTCAACTCACGGAAACCGTAAAGAAAGGATTTTAGATTAAATTAACTCGAACAATTAAAAATTAATAAACGAACGAATGATCCCAACATAAATTATTATTATTAATAGAGTAAGCAAAATTACATATTCACCGCTTCTCCGTATGTTCACATTATCAAAACAATACAACACATTTAAATAAATCAATTACGAAAACATTATCACTTAAATACGGGGAAACACATTATAAATGTAAAAACTCACAGAGTAGAGAATTTAAAAACTATACAACTTCATGCCTGATGATTGGAAAAAGAAAGGTACTGGTGTTCTTCGTAAAATCATCAGTGATTGGCTTTACCAATTAGGGAGAAAGGAGAGCAAACTCATACTTTTCCCCAAGTAAAATCAAACAAAACAAAATAAAAGAAAACAAAAGAAAACAAAAACAAAACAAAAAAATACAAAACCAAACAACAACAAAAAAACATCTTATGGGATATACTTAATATTAATTTATCTATATCGTTTAAACTTATTTTTATTGTTGATCCTTTTGTACTCACATTTTATTTTAATTTAATTTAATTTAGTTTTCCTTTTTACGCAGAAACACCATTATAGGTTTTATTACATCCATAAAACCCATATTGGCATCTATTATATTCCGTACATACAATTTTGACTGTCCTAAAACGGGAAATCGTCCTAGTTGGACAGACTAAATAAATAAAAATAAATATAACAAATTAGTTAGATTGCCTGAAGATGGCATAGTTTGAAAATGACTTTGAAAGACGACACAGCTATCACAATAATGAAAACTAAAATACTTCCATAACTTAATAATAATAATATTTACATTATTCATTTGTATTTATTTACGAACAATTTTTATAATATAAGCCATGTGTATGTACTGTAAATTAATAATATACTCGTATAATAGCGTATCGTGAACGCCTCACTAGGAGAACCTGTACTGAGTACTGAGGTGTTCACGTATTTATGTATAGCATTATTGTGAAATGGCTCTACAATTGTGTTTAAGAATAATAAAACAAATAAAAATTGTACAAAAGACAAATATACAATTATTTCATATTATTATGTGAATATTTTCTTTGTGAAAAAATGGAGTTCTGCTAATTAAATAACAATGAATAAATTACTGGTTTTTACGAAATTTAATTTTAATCGGAAAAGTAATGAATTTTATTGAGGGATGGTTTATTGAAAAACTTTACCCTTCCATAAAATCTCGACAGTTTAAGGAATTTTCTTTGAGAATTATTATTATTGTTTTTTTAATACTTGGGAATTTCACTTTTAGTTCGAAAGAATGTGGCTTATTTCCAATATATGTTTGGAAAGAAGGTACTCCCCTGGAGGGACATTATTAAATTATTATTCTATTAAAATTCACTTAGTTAACTCACCACAATTAAGAGGGGGGAGGTGCGACCTTCCGTACTCATCAAAGAACGAAGGTGCTGCGGAAACAGCTCCCAAACTGGACACCAGACAAACACAAATCATTAAAAATCTTTTAAAGTTTGACCTTCCCCAAAATGGGTTGTTCAAATGCAAGGTAACGTTTTTCCCGTTACTTCTCTCTCCGTTGATTTTGACTTCCTTTTCGCTTTCGTCGGAGCGGTGTGATTCATGTTTGTTTTGGTAAACATTTGGAGCGTTTGTTAGCTCACGCTCTGTTTGTGACCTTGGCATTCCACCATGATATTCATTTCCATCATCGCATGCTGGCGTGTTCCGGTTTCCTTTGAAGTTTGTCTGGTCTTCTTCAAGGTGTCCAAATATTTCATCACAGCCTCCTTGTGTGTTCTCATCTACAGCTGTTCCTGAAGAGTCTTCAATATCTACTGTTTTAAAGAAATCACTTTGGATAGCAGCACAATTCCCTTCACTCGAATTTTCGCTAGAATTTTTCGATTCGACCGTATGGAAGATTACTGATTTGACAGCACTCACACAATTTTCAGCACGTTTGATAGGGGTTTTATCAAAATCGTACGAGTTTTGACTATTTGCAAAACCTTCAACGTTGTAAAGTTGATCAACATTTACATTTAAAAAAGTGACCCGTTTTTTACCCACATCTTCCCGAAATGCACTTCCTCGACTAGATTTAAGTTGGCCCATGTTGGAAACTGGTGCAAATCCTTCCACTGTCAAGACGAACTGATTTAAATTATTTATATTTAATAATTCTGATTTCTTCAGAAGCTTTTACTTCTTTCTTGGACTTAATCAAATTTGTGAATTTTTTTAGAATTATTTGGACAATTTGAACTTTTGTTTTTTTTTTTATTATAGGTTTTTGCTGCAGCTTTCTATTATAACTTATTGAGGTTTATCTATTTTGACTTTGGTGTTGAAGCTTTTCCCGTCACTTGTGATGATTGTCAACTGAATCGCTTGGCAGCACACGACGCAGCCGACGACTATCGACAAGTGGTTGTTCGCGCAATAAAGAAACTTTTTTATATGTAACAACAGATAAAGCAGAGGACGATTCTCGAGCGGGGGGCGCTGATGCAACGAGACCGCATCTGTAGCATCCGTCCCGTTCTCACGCCCCTGCGAGCCGACAGTTTACCAGACAGAGAAACTCGAACACAATGAATGCACGAGGTTTTCGGTTATGTAAATAATGCAACTATTTTTGAAAAGTGATGAACGGCCGTTCCATTTCTTAATTCACGCGTTTTATTACACAAATTTACATAATTGCATTACATGCGTTAAACCGGTTTCAATCACTGGAACTGTTAACCGTGTTGGTGTTTAAACACTTCCATTCATGTTAAGGTGTGCTACACCAGATCTTACTTATAAGACATTCTAGCATTAGTCTAATAATGAATTAATGTTAGCAAAATTGCCTTAAATTGGGCGTTATTTTTTTTAACACATTGGAATAAATTATTCTGAATAAAACATTCATTTCGTTTTTCGTTTTATATACTGTGTACATTTTTTATTTAAATTTATTACTTTGCTACCGGTTTCCACACATTCGTGTCATTCACTAGCGTTCTTAAAACTAAAAAACAACACTAAAATTTAAGTAACAAATAGACATAATGGATAAAAGTCACATAACAAAAGGTCTATAAATTGTTACCAACCAAGAAATATAAAAAAAAACCTTTTTTAAACAGTACAAATCATTTTTAAAATAATCTTTGATATTCATTTATAAAATCATTCAGTACATATCGTATAATCGAAAAAAGTAACACATTCAGCTTCAAACAAATATAATAAAACAATGATACATTCAGTATGACACATTTAGTGGAAAGCATTCAAATCAAAATATTTTAGGCATAAAACATGTAATCATTGAAGAAGATGATATTAACAAATCTCAAATGAAACAGAAAAAGACACCGAAAATAAAATAAAAATGTTTCGGTCGTATCTGAGAATCGAATCCAGAACCTCTGTCTTACCACTAAGCTAACCAGAGTCATTCCTACCGATATCAAACTTCAAATCTAAGACTTATCAATACTATCCTCAATTAATTCTCATATTATTTGCTGGTGTTGCTATACATACTTTACAATCATGCATTTTTCTATTTCATGTTTCATTAGAGATTTATTAATATTATTATTTGTTATTGATCCCTTCAGCACCGGAGCATAGTCGGAAAACACGCCAAACGCGTGCCCAACATTTGCACACAGTCGACATTTGTCACGGGAGAATGGGTCGCTTTTACGACTCGTTCCTGTGGTCAACAGCTCAGCTGTGGAATGATCTGCCGTCCTCTGTGTTTCCTTCATCCTAAAACATGGATCTCTTCAAGACCCAAGTTCACTTCTTCCTATCCTCTAAAAGACCCTCCACACAGCATCCCCAAAGATGATATAATATAGAAATTATTTCCTTCAGGGTCTCCTGTGTGGAGTTACCGTAAAAAAATATCTTCTTCGTATTTCAATGAGGTTTGCAATAACTTATTTGAGCTTCAATAAGTTATTCCAATAAATTGAATAAAACATTTAGTTTTAAAACTTTCCACGAAAAACATTCAATAATTTTACTAACAAAAAGAAGAACAATAAAGGTAAAATTGTCAAAGCTTGTAAAATAAATTATAATTTTGTCGAACAACCTTCAAAGCCTTTTCTAACGAATACGACAAAATCCTCGAAACACTCGTCTTTGAATAAATTGAAAAAATCCACAACAAAAGCCTTGCCACTGTCATTTCCTTTGCAATATTTTAACAACTGTTTCGTATACCTGTCTGATAAATTTTAGCTAACTGAATCACGTATTATTTTCTTTATTTTTATTGTTCGTGGATAATTTATAAGTGGTGGTTCCGTTTCCGCTAATGGGCCCTTTCTCACGGGCCAAGTATTACCCGTTATGCCTGGCCTTATGTCTTATAAAACACGTTGAACGGGGAGATGAAAGCGAAAGCAGATTGAGATGGGTTATTATTGACTTTTTGGGTCACTTGCAAGTACAATTCATAATGTTGCAAAGTTCAGAAAGCAAAAAAGCATGAACGCGATTCAAAATTTTATGCAGGTTTTCGTAGATTTATTTTGCGTAAATGTGAATTATCACACATTGCGCTCTCTGCAAGGAGCCAGTGGGACTATGGTACCCATAATTATTTATTTATTACGCCCATCTGGGCTTTTACATGGATTTTAGAACATAATATAAAGAGCTATCAAAAATTATAACTGCATAGAGTAATAAAAACTTAAAAAAAAAAAATTACGTGACACCTCACAAGAGCGCCCCTGTATGTACAGAGCACGCACAGGGTAACTATATCATTGTGAGGCGGGTGAAGGAATTAAATGTTAAAGGAAAGACAGATGCCGGTAGCTCGTTCCACATATCAGCCGATTTACGCAAAACGAGTCGGCGAAACGACCCGTTCTCATGAAGCCGACATCAACCATGAACGGATGTTCCGGTCGTGTCCGTCAAGTTTCACGCACGTGCACCGGCGCGAAGGGGATCAACGCTGCTAGCTCCTTCGAGCAGGCTCCATTGAAATATCTGTAGAACAGACTCAGCATACCTGCATTGGGTCTGTTCATTAGAGATGGCAGTCGGTCTGTTAACAACGGATTAACAGTGACATAAATATAAAATTAAAACAATATTATAACACAAATCATAAACGCTACATTATCCACGGTACAATACTACTTATTGTAGGATCCATCAAAGTGCTGGTATAGATGACTCATTACTGTGTAAATGGAGTCACCAAATATATTAACAATACCTCCAAACTTGTTACCCAGATCCTATTGGTTAATGAATGAGACTGATAGTTGGTTATGTAAGTGTTGCAGAAAAATGTTACAGTTTGTCTTGTATTCCTCGTCGGTACATTTAATTTAATAGTGACGAGAATGGCAGGGCTATTAATTATGTTGTTAAAGATTGTGTATAATACAAGTAGGTCTGACATAATTCTCCTGTCAGACAGAGTAATCAGATGCAATCGATTCATCAAACTTACATAATTAATATTTATAATCGCAATTTTGAGTTTATAATTTATATACCTAAGAAATTTGTGAGATCAATGCCGATGGTAAAAAGGAAGGTGACGATTAAGATTGGGAATGAAGCTTTTTTACGTTATTCGCCTTTCTCATTTAGTATTTTTGTTAACTAGTAGTTGATCCAAGAGATTTTTTTTATTATTCTTTATGTGAATACCGCACAAAAGTCCCAACCATCTGGAGCCGGGTATGTTTTTGAGGCTGAAGATAGTGAGGAGGGGAAAGAGATGAAGGAGAGGAAATTTGGGAAGTACCTGCCTATTCAGATATGGTCACAAGACGGCTAAAGCCATTTCAAGTAACTTTCGATTCTGAATGGTGGTTTTCCAATATGGCGTACTGAAAGTATCTACCATTCTGGAACATGCCGCAAATATGATATTTGTTATTTTTAACAAAGAATTAATCAAATAAAATTTGATTGCGTACGCTGGGATTTTAACCCGCGACCTCCGGATTTGTAGCCGAGGCTGTCAAAAGATGCTTGGTATCTCCTTGCGAAGCAGAAATATGAACGAGGGGATAAGAAGCAAGTCTAAGGTGGCTGACATTATCTTCACAATCTCCAAAATCAAATATAACTTTTGCTGGGCAAGTTACACGACTAACAAGATGCCCGTTGGTATCTCCTTGCGAAGCAGAAATATGAACGAGGGGATAAGAAGCAAGTCTAAGGTGGCTGACATTATCTTCACAATCTCCAAAATCAAATATAACTTTGCTGGGCAAGTTGCACGACTAACGAGATTCCCGTTGGTATCGCAGTCACCTGATTGGGAAAAAGAAGCAGAGATCACCGTCACCAAATCTGGAAAAAAATTGAGTGAGACCCTTTTCCAAAACTGGACGCCAAGAGGATCTTGAAAATGAGGATGAGAGTTTTAAATACGAAATACGCGATCATAGATGGCGCTAATTTTAATATTATAATTAAAAATATATTTCCACGTAATGCTTTCAAATATTGAAATGAAAAATAACTTGTAGATTTAAAGCTCAAATCCTTCAAGAAACTTATAAAATACAATGTATTGGTGTAAAACTACAAGTTTCTCGGAGGACTTGAGCTATAAACTTAAATATAAATTAATTCCATTTCATATTCCGTATGTACATCCGCCAACAAACAAATAATCTCAATATTTAAAATCATTAACTTCTAAAAGTGTTTTTTTCTAAAAATATTTGAATTAGCGCCGTCTTTGAGCGTGTATCGCGTTTTGTTTAACCTTAATCATTTGTGTATGAGGATTGGATGGATCGCTTCTATGGTATTTTTTGAGTTTCGAGTGGAGTGTTGGAGACAACCAAAGAAACTTTACCAAGTTGAAATGTGTTCTCATTTCGTTTCCGGTTCTTCGTCAAGCGGGGTCTTCCATTTCGCTTTTTGTTTGTCGTTCATAAAAAATATGAGTAGATTGGTAGATACTCTCAGTATCGCTCTAGTAAAAGACCACTATTCAGAATCGAAACATTTAACCTGGTAATTTACCAGTACTTGTTTATCTTAATAATGTAATGATTTATAAAAATTAAAAGAATTTTATAAAGTATAACAGCTTTTTTTATATATAAATTTGTCAATAAATGTATTTGGTGGAATGGTATATTTTAATTAATGAAAAGTGCGAGCAAATCTCTAAGACGAATTTGTTAAAAGTTCATTTATCATTCATTCGGCTAATACAACATTAACAGAAGGTAATTGCAAATCTTCAAACACATTCATATTATTGTCTCAATAGAATCTTCAATAGGGCGCCATGCTACAATAAAAATTAACAATTAAATGAAACTAAGGTAAGCCGGAAAAATCTACATATTAACTCTAAAGGCCCTTCTCTGGATTCCAATGGCCACCAATGAATACTTTGCTGTCCGTTTCGCAGAACGATCCCCCTCGTAACGCTCTCAACTAAAAACTTTCGGTCTTGTCAAGAAACTATAGGAGCATTGCTCTAGGCCGTAGGGATGGTTTCGCATCATACGAAGTGTTGAATAGCGTAGAGTAAACCGGGGGTAAGTACTTGTGTAGTAACAAACGTTACTTGAAATGGCTTTAGCCGTGTTTGGTGATCATAGTACAAGAAAAACCAAGTACTTACCAAATATCCTCTTAAATTAATTAATATTATTCATTTGTATAGCGCCGTTTATGTGAAAAATCACCTCAAGGGCACTGTACAATTTTTTTTCAATGTTCTATCTTAGCACTAACCAATATACACAATCTATTATTACAACTTATTTCTAAAGAATGCTTTCATCGGTTCATCTATCTGTTATACCTAACTAAATGTACAATGCATTTGACCAATGAACGTGATGCCGCGTAAAAATATACGTATTATTATTATTTTATTTTTTTTATTAAATGCCCGTAGGGCACTTACAAACAAACATCATGTTCATTAAAATGGAGGAATATTTGAGTTACGTAGTTAGTTAACATTACAAAAATAATAGTATATAATTATTTTTACAGAAATACATAGCAGGTACACACAGAACTAATTATTTTTGTTTTAATGCAGGATGAAGAGGTTTTGAATATGACGAAAGGGTTTTTTTAAGTATTGGCAGTTCAATGAAGACGCGGTAGTGGTGACTTATAGGAATAGTTTGTACTATGGTTGTTACAGTGGAAAAGATGGTGGAGTCGAGTAGGTATTCTACATAGATATTCTTCCTCATCTCCTTCCCCTTCCCAAACCCTTCAGCCTCTCAACATAAACCAAATGGGCATGCCACCCTACGAACAGTTGGGACTCTTATGCGGTATTCAAATTGAAATACAAAAATTTCCCATGTCAATCAATTACTTCGCTTCAAAGTTCTCCCGTTGCATTTGAGCTATGCATGTCTGAACAAAGGATCCACTGCATTGCTGTGCCTGGTTTCATGCTGCGTTTGTAATGCCTGTAGGAGGGTACTACCCATTTGGCGAGACGTATAGCTGAAACATTCATTGGATGGTTCCTGAAGCAAATTCGAGTACTTCTTTATTCTGTGAAATGCATATAATAATAATAATAATGTTTTATTTCAGCAGAACAAAGCGGTGAGTGCAATACTCTGTCTGCCATATAAAAATAATACATTTAAAGAATAAAAAAATTACACACCGCAGAAATCAAATATAAAAACATAAATAAAAATTAAATTAAATTAAAATAACATATTTAACACTTATGCTACAGTGGCCTGAGGGAAATTCTCCATCTACGATGTAGGGGTGCGCCATGCCACTGGGCGACGGCCTGGAGTGTTTTCCGATCTCCGGTAGCGCTGACTCGTCCCGGTTATTCTGTGGCGCATCAAAGCAGCGAACCCATGCACCCTATGTGACCGATAATATCAAAGTGATAGATCTCCGCTTTTATGGCTTTTGAGATAAACATGAACATGTATTCAATGATGATTTAATGAGATTAAACGGTTTTCTTTGAACCATTTAACCACCAATAAACATTCTCTAATCTTTAATTTTATAAAGCAAATTCTTTTGTGCAAAGTTCATTTTCATATTTATTCAACGTTACATACGAGTATGTCACATTTCTAAAGTAATGTATGGATTTGTCATACTTTGAAACTATTGCTACTCTCTACCCCAAGCCGTGCATTTACTCCACAAAATAAGACATTTTTTTACAAATTACAACTCCGACTTTTTTCACGACTTCACATTTCGCCAATCATTCGCAGATCAAATAAAAAAAAGAGCCAATTCAAAAAAAAGAGCCGTACATTTCGTCCATAATATAAGAATTTTTCTTTACAATCGACAACTACCTCGTTTTTTCACGAAATCGATGTCATTCTTATTAAAAATCCAAAAATTGTGGCGATTTTGTGCTATAGAGCTGGAAATATGACCAATACAATCTCGACCCAAAGCCGCGCATTTCGTCCATAATAAAAGAATTTTTACATAGAATTGACAAATACCGCGTTTTTTCACGAAATCACCGTCATTCTTATAAAAAATACAAAAAAATGTGGTGAATCTGTGCCATAGAGCCGGAATATAGACCAATCCAATGTCGACGCCAAGCCGTGCATTTCGTCCATAATATAAGAATTTTTCTTTACAATTGACAACCACCGCGTTTTTTCACGAAATCACCGTCATTCTTAGTAAAAATTTGGCGTTCTGCGCCATATAAGAATTTTTCTTTACAATTGACAACCACCGCGTTTTTTCACGAAATCACCATCATTCTTATTAAAAATCCAAGAAATGTGGCGTCCTGCGCCATAGAGCTAGAAATATGACCAATCCAATCTCGACCCCAAGCCGTGCATTTCATACATAATATAAGATTTTTTTCTATTCCATTGACAAATACCGCGTTTTTTCACGAAATCACCGTCATTCTTATTAAAAATCCAAAAAATGTAGCGATTCTGTTCTGTGGAGCTAGAAATATGACCAATCCAATCTCGACCCCAAGCCGTGCATTTCGTCCATAATATAAGAATTTTTCTTTACAATTGACGAATGTCGCGTTCTTTCACGAAATCACCGTCATTCTTATTAAAAATGCAAAAAAATGTGGCGTATCTGTGCTGTAGAGCCGGAATATTGACCAATCCAATCTCGACCCCAAGCCGTGCATTTCCTCCATAATATACGCATTTCGTCCATTATGTAAGATTTTTTCTTTACAATTGACCACTACCGCGTTCTTTCACGAAATCACCGTCATTCCTATTAAAAATCCAAAAAATATGGCGATTCTGTGCCATGGAGCTGGATATATGACCAATACAATCTCGACCCCAAGCCGTGCATTTCGTCCATAATATAAGAATTTTTTTTCACAACTTACCTCATCATAGAACTTTCTCTTTGTATATTTAGCAGTTTTTTTACTCGCTTTTCCTCATATTCGTTATCTATTCCTATTTATACATTTGCGGTTTCATAATATTGAATATTTTATATTAAAACAGCTGGTCCCTAAAATCTTTTGACGTTCTGTTTTTCATGTAACACACAAAAGCAGTTATTTGGGATCCAATACATGTTCTTCTCTGATAGATATTCAGGGTGCAGGTAATTCAAAACAAGGCCGTGCGTTTTAACATTTTTGGCTTGCCATGGGAAACACCCATTAAAGATATTTACCGTCATGCACTAGTTTTATTTATTTAAGGAGAAAATACAGATACAGACAGTAATATCAAAATAATATACATATAATATCTGGAGAACTCGCCTGCATTCTAACTATTTCTCACTGATTAATATGATACAGTTAAATAAACCTTTAAAATAATATTTTGACAGTATATATTGTTATTCAATGAAACAATAAAAAGTACACAATGCCTGAACACTGTTCGTTGAAATTTGTTTGTTTAGTATTCTTATATGAAAACAGCTTTCAATTTTCTCTTAAAAGTACTGCATCAAAGAATATGACGGAATCCATCAAAGTTTGATTTTGGTTGAGTAACTCGCACATTCTTCTGATTGTAGTTTACCGTGTAAAATTATTTCTGGTCGCTCATTATCTCAACAACAAACACTATTGTTAATATGATTTAATGCTTAACTCACAGACAGATCAATATTTTCTATACAGACGATATTCTTGACATCACCACACATCAAAACTACACATATCAAAAATACACTTTACAATTAATTTAAACTGAAATCATTGGAATACATTGCCTACATCGGTTAAAACAAGTTCCCTGAAGATTTAAGACATGTGTAACTATGTCGAACAAATCTCGAAATGATTGGATGTTTGTGTTGTTATGTATTTTTACGTAATTTTTGTTTAAATTTATCTCTATATTTCTAGCCTGTACCTTCGGTTATGTTTTTTTCTTGTTGAAATAAATAACGTAAAATTGTTTATGTATTGTTATATACCTCGTAAAACCAAGTATTGTGTATCAATAGTTAAGGGAACGGCTACGGTGCCTGTTTCATACCTAACTTAATTTTGGATTTGAGACCAAAATATCCATCCAAACTGAATGGTATGTCTTTTTAATTAGAATTTAATCAGGTTTAGTAAATATCTAGTACGGATGAGAGGTATTTTATTTATTTTTGTTTTAAATTATAAGGAATATTCCATGAAAAAAATCTGCTTTTATAATTTTAGACGCAATTTCTTATAAAATTATTTACGGGTTTTCTGTATTTTTTTAAAAATTATCATATTTGCTATGTAAATATGATTACGTAAATAAATATATAAAAACAGAACATTAAAAAAAAAAGTTTTTTGGGTTGATATTTTAAATTACATATGGTAAATTTATGTTCCAACGTAAATTGGTCGTTTTTAATTTAATATAAAGTCCACCATAATACTTATTTAAATTTTTTTTTTAATTTTTTATTTGATATTTCATTATATTTTCAAAGCAGATGGGGTAAATTTTTTTTTTTAATCTCCATCAACCCCCAAATAATTGTTAAAGGTGCCTCTGAAATAGCGAAAAATCAATTCCTTTAATGGCCTATATTTCATAACGTAAAACAAAAATTAATAAATTACTTCTAATCCGTACTAGATATTTAATATACTTTTTGATGAAAAAAAAATAGATTTACGTGAGTATTTTGGCCTCAAATCACAAATTTCGTTTTGTGTGAAACAGGCTGCGCAGCCGTTCTTCTTAACAATCCCATCATTAATTCGGTTGATACCTGATGGGAGTGCAACTTCGTTATATGTCTTATTTGAAGTAAAATAATAATAGTGAATGATTTTGGTATATTCGCCTTGGTATAAATATAAAAATAAGTTAATAAATTGGGGTTAAGAAGAAGCTGAAAGTATTGGAGAGTGGAAGGAGATGGGGAAGAGGTAGGTTGGGAAGTACCTGGCTATTCAGATCTGGTAACCAAATACAACTAAAACCATTTCGAGCATGGTTTTGATTCTGAATCAACCACTCTGGATCGTGCAGCAAATGTTGTAGAAAATATTTTTTTAACGGAAATTAATCAAATAAAATTTTCCTTTCCGATGTCGGCATTTGAACCCGCGACGTCTGGATTCGGTCCAGGATCTTTGCCACTCGACAACGGAGGCCGTGAAATCGTCCGAATGATTAAGCATTCTCAGTTCAGTACACTGTCGGATCAATCAATCCACGCACCGCAAATTATATCCTTTATAATTGCAGGTAATTGACAAAACACGTGCAAAGCTGCAATTAATTTGCATAGAACAATGGGTCCGTTCGGTAATGGGTGTGACCCAATTTTAAAATGAGCCAACTGATGATTTGATGGCTTTGAAATACACGACAATGTTTCAGCATTTCACATATCAGAACAAGGACTCTATTTCAATGCCAGTGCATCCAAAATACGAACTTACAAAGAATTGGTTTCGATCTAAAGAACACAATTTATGATTCATAATTCATTTAGTAATCGGTTACCCTGAGAAACTTCATAATATTATATATTATTTAAAACCCACATGGCATTCTTTTTTGTTCAGTTCGAAGAAATAAATCCTTTGTAATGGCTTTTTATGTCCTGGTATTGTCGAACAATCGCATTTAGCTGATAAATGCGATGGCCGTGGTGTGATGTTGAACGCACTTGACTCTGTGTATGTTGGTTGCGGGTTTAATTTCGACCGCAGCCAAATAGTGCTGACAATTAATCGAGGTTGATTTTTTGATTGATGATCCTTTCTTTTGACTAACATATCAATTCGTAGGATAAAGATGACAAACTTTGTCACTCGGGAATTTATAAATTAGATTGTAATGATTGTTCAGCATTCTATATTGGCAAAACAACACGCAATGTCAACATTAGAATTAAAGAGCGTCTTAGATGCTTAAATAATAATGGCTTTTCTGAATTCGCCAATCACCTTATTGATAAAGATCATAGCTTCAATCAAAGCACCGGTGCTAATATTCTGCATAAAAATGGCCATGGCAACAGATTAAATAATTTAGAATCACTCGAAATAAAGAAAAGCAGTTAAAACCAAAAGCATAATTCTTAATAATCAATTAAATGTGTCCAATAGCCCAATATTTGGTATATTTCCCATAAACTAGTAAAATTTCACATTATCCCTTTATCACCTGTTCAGGTGTTCCTTCATAATCTATTATGTTCACACCTGTCTCTTTCTCTCTGTTATTATGTTAGATTTCTATTTCATGCCATTTCATTGTTTCTTTGTTCTATGTTATGTTTTGTCTCATTCTATTTGTATATATGAGCACACAGTATGTATTTTTTTGATTAGTTTGATTTTGTACCCTGAAGATTTATTTGTTTATACAGGGTTTTTACAGATGTTCACACTTACGTGAGAACAATCCAGTTATAAAAACTCATTTAATATACAACTTAAGCTAAACCGGTCAGTATTAATAAAAATTAAACGAATTTCGTGGTTGTAAACAAAGTGATTGTTTTATTTCATTGATATGTCAAACCACAAAGTGGATGCTTTCTATCCAAATATTATTTTTCAACCCAAATTTGTAGTAACCGTCTGTCAGTTCCGTCCCAACAACTTGAGGTTTGACCAGTTGAACAGAGAGTGTAGTCTGTTCACTGACGATGGAAGATATGTGATAGTAGGATCCGCAACTCAGATCCCTGATGACCTCCGCCCTCACTTCTATCAAATCCACAGTAATGATGAAGCCGTTACGCCAACAATGAGGTCATTAATATTTTATTTGTGCTTGTTCGTGAAAATTAGTCACATGGTGGCTTGCTATTGTAATATGCAAGCAACTTATTAGCCACAAAGTTTATTTTTTTCTTATGGTAACCCTTCATTCAAATGACAACCGACCGACTTTCTGATATCCACAGAACAGGAGAATTATTCACTTTTCTGCTCCCTGCTGATCCGGTCGTGTTGTAGAACTTACTAGTAACTTGTAGATTTGCATAATACATCACTTCTAGTTTGTTAAATATACCTTCTGAACTTTGTACGCGTTGAGAAATAAATCAATCAAATGGTGATCCTTCTTTCATTAATATCTCCGCGACAATCTTTAACGAAAGCGCTTGGTAAGTATTGGTAAGTACACACAATACACTACATACCGTCAAACACATCTAATACAGATAACCTCAAACGTTAAATTGGTGACCCCGAAAACACGCGGAATAATAAATAACGGCCGATCGGTAGGAGTAGAAAGGTGAATCCTGAGGTCACTTCCCCTGGTAAGTACACTTTTCTTAATTAATAAATAACAGTGCATAACAATATTTAGAAATTTATAAATACCTCAGTAATTTTAATAATATACCTCGTGAAATAATCACGTGGAATTGGTAAAAGCTATAGTGTCGAATAATAATGTAATCCATGATTAACCTTGCAATCCGCAAATATGCCTAGATTTTTATTGAATAATAAGCATTTATTATTACTCAGAATTGATTTTATCATATTATTTGTCACATTCCTAAAGGAATAAACTTAAATTCTCTCTATCATCAACAGCTTACAGGCGCTAAGAATAAAAACATATCTTTACAATGCCTGAAATTTCATATATTAATGAAAATAGAGACACAATTAATTTTTTTCCCCAATTCATGATTTCAATAAAAACTAATCTCTTTGTTATAATCTATTCCAACGATATACAAAAGAAAAATCGTCGATTCGAGCGGCGGAATTATCGTCGGATCTGACCCAAAACATTCAGGAAAAGACGAATCTGACCCGATCCCACAGCTGAGACGAGATGAATAACATCTAACACGTAAATGTTAAAAAAGTAAAATTTTTAATTATTAACTACGTAGTGAAAATCAAGGTTTCGTTTTTTTAGAGAATTATTTATCAAAAATGTTACAATTCCAAATGTGTTCCGTAAAGGCATACAAGTGAATGCCAGTAATGTTACAATTTATTTGTTTCAAAAGTGTTACAAATTCAAATGTGTTCCGTAAAAGCATACAATTGAACGCAAATAATGTTACAATTATTTTGTTTCAACTTTCAAAATTTCAAATAAATATTAGAATCCATTTGTTTAAACAATAGTATCTTTCAAACTTTTTATCATATTCTATGAAAAGATTTTAACAGTTTTACATTTTTTACAACTTTTTGAGATTTTAAATTTTTAAATTGATATATGGATATATGGATTACGAATTTTAAAATGCAATCATTCTAACATACATCCTAACCTTGACAAATTTACATATTTTCTTGTCATATTAGTCATATTTTCTTGCCATATTTACTGCATATTGCATGGGAATTATGTAATGACCACTCGCGAAGAAAGATCTAACGAAGAACCAGGAACAGAAAATCTCATCATAATTCCAAAAAAAAGACTACGGCAAGTTCACGATGGAAGAACACAATTCACCGACGTCAGACGTTCATCAGGTTTCTGTACGTTTACCACCCTGTTGGCGGTCCAACATCACCCTTTGGTTCGCTCAGGCGGAGGCTCAGTTCGTTAATTCAAGGATAAAGGAAGATTTTACTAAATACAACATCATAATTGCTGCACTCGACCAAGATACCCTACAATGCGTAAGTGACATCGTAACAAATCCTCCCGTACAAGAAAAATACGTACGTATCAAAACGGCACTCATCGAACGACTACAGGACTCGGAAGAAAAACGCCTTACTCGACTCCTCACTGGCATCCAGTTAGAAGACAGGAAACCGACAGGTCTACTCCGACATATGATGGAGTTGGCTGGACCGTCTTTAGCAAAGAGTGCAATCGTAAAAACATTATGGCTGCAGCGACTTCCACAACATATCCAAGCGATCCTATCCGCGCTGCCAGACAACGACCTCAATCAACTTGCTTCTGCGGCAGATAAAATAATCGACGTCTATAATTCGAACGAATGTGCTGCAGTCGAAAGAAACGAAAGACCAGGATCCTCACGACAGGAAGACAACTCGGTACTGCTGGACCTTCAAAAACAAGTATTGCAGCTCACTCATGAAGTGAAGCAACTGAAGGCATCGCAGGTCAATCCACAACCTGATTTCCACAGACGGGGTAGGCAGAATTTTCCAAATCATTATCATCAATATCCATCAAGACAAAATCCACCTAGACGACCAAGATCAGGATCACAGGGGAGATCTCCGAACAGAAATCCCAATGGATATTGCCGTTGGCATATTAAATTTGGAGAAAAAGCATACAGATGCTACAAGCCGTGTTCCTTTCCCAAAAAACACACAGGGAAACGACGACAAAATCCCACAGACTGGACTTCCCATTCTGGACTCCAGAATAAAGTAGCTGACACCCTATCTCGCATTGAAGAGATAAACTGTACTACTACAATTGACTATGGGAAGATGGCAGAAGGGCAGTGTCAAAACGACGAAATTATTAAGGCAAAAGATGACACCGGCCTCTCCCTGCGTCAAATGGTGATACCCGGCACAGACAGATCACTATGGTGTGACATATCAACTGGCCATGTCAGACCTTTTGTTCCAGCTTCCATGCGAACAGAGGTTATTAAAAGCGTTCACAATGTCTGTCACCCAGGCATTCTAGGGACAACGAAGACAATAAAGTTGAGGTTTGTTTGGCCCAACATGGCGAAAGATATAAAAAACTTCGTAAAACAATGTATCCCTTGCCAGAAAGCGAAAGTCACACAACATACAGCAGCTCCACTATCGACATACGTTTTACCAGAAGACCGCTTCCGCAATCTTCATATTGATTTAGTTGGCCCTCTTACAGCATGCAACGGTTATCAATACCTGTTGACGATGATCGACAGATTCACCCGCTGGCCTGAAGCTGTACCATTAAAGGACATGTCTGCTGAAACAGTAGCAACCGCACTGATGAACCACTGGATAACTCGTCACGGTACCCCGGAGACAATTACTACAGACCAGGGACGTCAGTTCGAGAGCTTCTTATTTAAGAAGCTAACAGATAAATTTGGTATCAAACATACAAGAACCACCGCTTATCACCCACAGGCCAATGGCTTAATAGAGAGATGGCATCGTACTCTGAAAGCCTCTCTTATGGCAAGTGGCGAGCCGAACTGGTTGGAAAATCTCCCACTAATTCTACTCGGATTGAGATCCACAGTTCGTGAAGACCTAAAATGTTCCCCTGCTGAACTCACGTACGGTAGAACATTGAGACTACCTAGCGATTTCTTCACCGAAACGCCTAGAGAAGATCCTGATACATACGTCGGTCGCTTGCAGAGAAAATTCGAAAATATTAAGCCAACACCTGCCAGCGCTCATGGATCAAGAAAGTGCTTTGGACTACCCACGTCTTTCTGAGAACAGACGGTGGAAGAAAACCCCTTCAAAACCCTTATGAAGGTCCCTACAAGGTAGAAGAACGCGATGAGAAGACATTCGTCATCAGCATAAAAGGAAAGCCTAAACGTGTCTCCATAGACCGACTGAAACCTGCTTTTATACCTGTAGAAGATAACGTGCCAGCTTACGCATCTGTCCAGGAACCACTCCCAGAAATCAAAACGAACAAGATCTGGTCGCAGAGTACATTTTCCCGACAGATACCTGTCGTAATGCAATTAAATTGGCAAATTAAATTAATTATTTTCTTTCTACAAAACCCATATTAAACTCAAAGAGGTTAAAAGAAATTTAAAAAATAATGCCTAAATAACATATTCAAGTCATAGCTAACCATGTATATTTTTTAAAGTTACTGATACTAAAGTCTACAATTTTTGTATAAAATTTTGAACTCTAGTACTGTTGTTATACAATTTTTATTTAAAAACATAGCGCAGAAACACTATGTATAAAGAAATGCATCCCGGTCATCGACGAGATGAACCGTTGTAATATTGAAAAGTTTTTCATCTTTAAAAACATGTTCACCATGTAACTAGTTGTAAGAAAATGCCATGGTAACGTAAATAAACCATTTAACTAGCTATAGTAATTTTAACATTACACAATATCTTACACTAAATATAGAAAATGTATCATATATAAATATAATTGCATAAAGATATCTGTTACCTAAAGAACATGATAATATGTATTATGCTGACCATATAATCAACATAACACATGTTAAAAGGTTATTATTAAAATTATTGTTTACTGATATATTCACCATCTTACCGAAGCATAGGTAAGCAATCGTACAAAATATACTCTTGTTCGTTCATGAAAAATGATAATACTATACAACCACAATAACGATAAGTTAGAAATAAACACACAAAATAAGACTCAAATTTCATGAACACAACTTTATATTTTTGTTATAGGCATAAATTAAAAACATTTAAATTTTAAGCTTAAATTCAATAATAATTTTCTTTTTATTCCAGTGATAGGGAAATCACTTTGTTGAATAATATAAAAATCCTGTATTATACTTACCAGATATATATATATGTTGATTTTAATCAAGCTTAAGTTGTCTGAAATAACGACTTGTATTTAATCGTAAGTCACTTGACTCCTTTATTTGCTCAAAGCAAAATGTTTATTTAGGAGGTAGCTTAAGTATTTATTATTTATACTATTAATACAATTTAAGATGACTTTTAAAGTGATGTTATATATTTAAAATAAGTCTTAAAGAAAAAATGTCGAATGTAATTATTTTTAGTTTATTTACAATATGCAAATGCAACACAATTATCTTTGATTTATATTAATCAACAATAAGCAATTTGGAGTATATACTTATTGATCTACATCAAAGATAATTGTAAGAATATGTATTAGTATTACATCCATACTTTAAGATTATGTAATTTTAAGTCGTTTAAGAAACTGGGCGGAAGGTATGTAATATGCAAGCAACTTATTAGCCACAAAGTTTATTTTTTTCTTATGGTAACCCTTCATTCAAATGACAACCGACCGACTTTCTGATATCCACAGAACAGGAGAATGATTCACGTTTCTGCTCCCTGCTGATTTGGTCGTGTTGTAGAACATACTAGTAACTTGTAGATTTGCATAATGCATCACTTCTAGTTTTTAAATATACCTTCTGAACTTTGTACGCGTTGAGAAATAAATCAATCAAATGGTGAACCTTCTTTCATTAATATCTCCGCGACAATCTTTAACGAAAGCGCTTGGTAAGTATTGGTAAGTACACACAATACACTACATACCGTCAAACATATTTAATACAGATAACCCAAACGTTAAAATGGGTTGGATCCAGTTACGTTATTTTTTGGAGAGGTCAGAGTACCTTTTGCACTTAAAGTATCTAACCAGATCTGAAAAGCTGGGAAACTACTTTACAAGCTGCCTCTACCTCATATCCTTCTCCTCCTCATATTTACCTTCATATATTTTAATTTATTTTACTAAATATTTTTTTTATTACAAGAGGGTTTATATTATCCTCCACGCAAGAAGTTCACCTATGTTGTGGGCCTTCAGCCTCACAACCTATCCCAATTGGGTGTGCCATAGGCCCACTGACTCCAAACCGTTGGCAGCATTTGGAACTAGTGCGATATTTACAAAACCACTTCATGATTTTGAACGAGCAGTGTTCGCAGGCGACGCATGTGTCATATCGCGCCAACCCGAGCACTGCTCGCGTGTTTCGACTTGTTTGTGTTGCATAAGATAAACGAACGAACTGAGCTCATCAGTTGCCACTTCACAGTCGTAAAGATTTACGCAAATCGTTTCTTCTGTCTTAACTTATCATAGTTCGATTTGTTTTATTATTATAATTTTTTTTTATTATTATAGTTAAACTTGTTTTTTATTAATATTAGGTTAAGTTTGTTTTACGTTTTTTATTGTTTCTGTTGTGTTTTTTTGAACTGGACAACTATTAAATTATGTAAACTCTTTAAATAAAGAATAAAATAACCTGATGTTTTTAGTGCTATTTTTGTAAAAAATCCGAGCATGAAGCGGTTAAAAATATTGGAAGATTAATTTTGCTAGAAAAAATTGTGATTTTTTACAAATTAAGCGATTGTTTGGGTATGATAGATACTATGTAAGAATGTTGGTAGAATCATTCTTAGTACTTCTACTCTTATTCCTTATTATACAATATGTAGTTAAACGACCTTAACTAACTAACCATCACGCAGTTTCTCCGCAGGAGTAGGCAGAGAGGACTGACCGCCAAACAACCTTGGCATACGCTTCGTGATTCATTCACATTCATACATCGTCTCTTACATTCTCTTCTTTTATTCCGAATTTTGATATGGCCTGACTCTAGTGTTTGATTCACTTGATCATGCCATGTCAACCTCGGGCGTATTCTGAAAACCAAACTTATTCTTTAGATACATTTATATTTTTATCTCTCTAAATATAGATATATACATAAACATAATATTTAAATGAAAAAAATCTTTGTTTTAAACCGCTTTGTTATATTTATGCATTGTCGACCGGTTTCGTTTGAGCTCAATCTTCTTCAGGACCGTAAACATATAAAAGTTTATTTGAAGATAACAAATGGTCCGAATTAAACGTGGTAATCAAAAATATTTAAATTCATTGGCTTAAATAGAATTTATGTCATCAAAAAAACAATAAAAAAACCTGCCATCATTAAAACCGGAAAAAAAAACAGATTTTAACTATCAGTACCTTCTTCACAGAATGAAGAATTTTAATGATCACATTTATTTTCTGAGAAAATTACGCTTTTACCGAAAATATTAATAAATCATTTTTAAAAACAATAAAAATAAAAATAAATTGGTTGGGGAAAATAAAATCATATTAGTAAGTCGTCTCAATATGGCCTACCCACGGTTTGGAAATGACTTTAAACGCCGAAACAGCTGTCACAATAATAAAACATTTGAAATGCTTGCAGAATTTAATGATAACATTACTGTATTTGTAATTTCTTCAAAAGATTGGTACACACTTTGTGATGTCATTATTAATAAATAAATTAAAAATTGCTTTTTATTTACCACTTTACTAATATACACATATCAACATGTTTCGAAAGCGATGCTTTCTTCATCAGGATAACATAGAATTTATGTAATCAATTTATTTTATTTTTATTTCTACATATTCCTGATGAAGAAAGCATCGCTTTCGAAACATGTTGATATTTGTACATTAATAAAGTGGTGAATACAAAGTAATTTATGATAAATGTATTATTAAATTTGATTTCTTATATATTTTCTTAAAATTTATGTATATTGGCAAAAACAAAATTAGGTACATATTAAAATTGGTAGTTCAATATTTTGACCGCGCGAAACCACGTCACAGTCATCTTCACAAATTAACAAAAAACCCCACTTTTGACTTTTCTTTATAGTGTAAGTGGTTTATTATAGATCCAAGCGTTAATTTCTAATATTAATAATTAAGTTTTTGTATTGTATTGAAGTGTTTAATGTTTGGGCCTTCCGATTACTAACTTCAATGGATTCATGAGGGGGAGTTTGGAAGAGGCTTTCTTTTTAGGGTAAATAATAAATCCGCCACTTCAAAATGGCTTACTTTTATTAAAAGGTTTGAGTAATTCTCTATTATTTGTCAGAATCAAGCAGCTAAGCAATTGATAGGAGATTTAGAAACGTTAATTTAATTTAATACTTAGTTCAAAATGAAGAATAAACCCGAAAAGGTAGTTAATGTTTTAACAACATTTTCGCATATCATTTTGGTATCGAGATTTTTAGGCCAAATTCCAATTGCTGTCGGAAAATCTACTTTCGCGAATCAGTTAATTTCAAAAATCAATAGCATCGTGTACTTATCAATATATATAGTAATGCTGTGCATGCTGACATTTGATTGGGATGCCCAATTCCAAATGACCGCACAGAGCACCCAGCTGTCCTCTTATATACGCAGGATCAAAACCGTGGTCGGATTGTTGATAATGTTGATCATCGTGGGATATACGCCGTTCCGTAAATCCAACCTCGTCACTCTGGTTTCATTGGTTGAAGAAATAGACGATGAATTGAAGATTATGAATATTACACTGGATTACAAGAAAATCCAGAAAAAGATGAATTGGTGTTTCTATGCATTCCTTGCCACAGCGATCGCATATCTTGGAACTGATTTTACTGTCAGGAGTGTGTGCCGGATTTCTACTGCCAGCGAATGGGTCCACGGGATGACGATCATAACACAGATGGTTTGTGAAACGGAGATTGTTTCCTTGGCGTGGCTGTTGGCTAATCGTTTCCAAATTCTGAACGACTATTTGAACAACTTTCACACCAGTAAAATAAGCTCTTCGGATATATACTGGATGACTCCAGTTGGAGCAAAGAGTACCCGCCTGACTGTTGTGAGCCGAATTCACGACAAGCTGTGCATTCTATGCAGGAAGGTAGAGAATGCATTTGCGTCGCAATTAGTTCTGATAATCGCACAATGCTTTGTAGCTGTGATACATAAGCTGTATATCCTGTTTTCTACAATGCTCAGGATGACCAATAGTTGCTTTGCGCCGTTTGCAACAGTGTCGATCATTTTTGATTTAATGAATATTTTTCTTATCGTGGTATTCACTTCAGCTGCTTCTATTAAGGTAATTCAAATGAAACGTTTTTTTTAATCATTGAAGAAAATAATATTAACAAACCTAAATGAAAGATGAAACCGGACAAAAGGACAGAAACTAAAAATATTTCAGTCGCATCTGGGACTCGAACAAAGGTCCTCTGCCTATCCGGGGCAACGCTCAACCGACTTAGCTAATGAGACAAGTTCAATTTGTGACATCTTCATCGATATCATATCTCAAATTCAAGATTTGAGAATATTATTTCCATTTTTAATCTCATATTATTGGCAGCTATTTTTATGATGTTTACAAAGTTCTACCCGAACTCAATTGCAAACTTAAACAGTGTCTCGGATTTACATCCGACTTTTTATTTATATGAGACATCTGTCTTTTTTATAAAAGTCTACGGTTATGAAAGTCTACGTTTCTAGAAACGTTTTTTCTTTATATATGTTTTTGTTTTATGGAATGAAAATCTGATTGTTTTTATATTCAATTTTATTCATTTTTAGTGCCGGCAAACTGCAAGAATTGTCCACCGTCTGGAAAAAAGCCAGCGAATCGATAGTAAAGATAAAAACGAGGTAGGTACAGACATTACATTAATGGGGCTATTTCCCAAACTCTCAGTAAGCTGTTGAATGACGCTACTCGTAAAATAACGTATATTTTATTATGCGTTATTCTACGAGTAGCGCTAATAAACAGCTTACTGAGGGGTTTGAAATAGTCCCAAATTTAAATAAAATTGAATAACATGAAAATCGGCCGTTAAACTAATAAGGAATAACGAATCCTAAGAATTCGTGATAAAAAAACATGTTATGAATTCCCGTGTTGCTTTTTTTACAGGTGCTATTATTTTCGCTGCAAATTCTCCACAACAAAGTCGATTTTTCGGCTGCCGGCCTTTTCCCCGTTGATTTTAGTTTCTTGAGCGCGGTAAGTATGTTGAATTATCTTAACGGTTTTCTCCACTAACGACAAATATCAGGTAGAAGTTTTGCACAATCCACAATCCATATACCATATCAATCGATGATTTAAGCGATAAATCGCCACAGCTCTACCATCATAACAAACATATATAATTAATAGTAATAGTATAATAATACATTGAAGTAAGATATCGATAAAAATTACGGAAAATGGTAAGGTTTCTTAGCTCACTGATTAGAGTGTTGTCCCAGAAAGACAGAGGTCCTGGGTTCGATTCAACAGTTGTAACATTTTTTTTCTTTCTGTGTCTTTTCTGTTTCATGTTTCATTTTGAGATTTGTTAATACATATGATTTTCAATGAAAAAATATAATTAATAATTTATATTTTTGCTAAATTCCTTATAATGAACTTCTTAGGGCCGGTTTTATAACCACCCGTTCGTAACGCTTGTTACCATATTTAACTAGTATTTGATCTACCCCCTGATTTCACCGTTTTATAAACGTACGTCAGATTACCGGTCGTTTGATAACTGTCAGTTGTTGCTCGACGATCGCTTATTTGAAACCGCGCACTTTTTAATTAAAAAGGCAATATATATTTTGCATTTGTGAAATGGATTCCTCATCGAGCAGTGAAAGTGATAACGAGCGAATGGCAATTATTCATGATACAAAAAACGGACGGATAACTGTTCGTTAACGAAACAGTTCGTTATGTAACAGAAATTTGATGGTTCGTTTATAAAAATTGCCCTAAACTGACTAAATTAGGTAAATATTAAAATGTTCATCATAAGGTATTTACTAAAAATAAATAAATTTGTGATTAGTACATAGAAATGGGTAAAAAAATCGTTTATTATGAAAAACTGCTTTTTGATTTTTTGAGAAATTATAACATAAATCTTCAATTGAATCATATACTGAGCAATACTTTTACCCATTATTATTCGCCCATTAGTAAATGCCACTCTAAAAACTTTGATTTTCAAAAAATCTGTATTTTATTTAACATGTAACGCCTTTACTATCACAACTCGTGAATGGAGTTTTAAAAATAATAAACATATTAATAATATAATAAAACACATAGAAAACTTATTTCCACTTTTATTTTATTTTATCGTAACAGTAAAATAAAATAAAAGTGGAAATAAGTTTTATATGTGTTTTATTATATTATTATAATGAAATTCCGCCATGAATTATCAGTTTCAAAATAGAAATAATAAAGATATTTCTCTAAAATTTATTTGGAAGAAGAAAAATAAGTAATATCTACCGGTTTATTATCAATCAGAGTTTTCATTTGTTTCAGTTTTTCGGTTGCGTCTCTGCCTACATCGTCATCATTCTGCAGTTCGATTTCTCGGACTACTCCAGCAACCAAACGACCTCGGGCACGGTCAAGTACAATACCACTAAATCTGGATAACTTGCGTTTTCAGGCGTGTCCCCTAACACACAGTAAACATAGCACAACTAATGGAATTCCACAAGTCTTGTTTTCCCGATACTAAATAAACCCACCGCGTCGAAGGTTCGACCATCCGGTCAAAGCTGAAGTCAAGCCTACCAACTTTAAGAAAGGACGACTGGATGGTCCAACCTTTCGTCGCGGTAGCTTTAGTCTGTATAGGGTAAACCAGTCGTGACAAGTAGAGACGAGAGGGCTGCACTGAAGAGATGAACCGATAGTGTGTTGTGGACGTTTTCGTTTGTCAGAATTATGCTCACTTTTTCCTTACTTTTTTACCTAAATTTACCAAATACAGAAATTCTTTCTTAAGGAAAAAATAATTTCATTGACCTGTCTGTGATCGAAATCGTTTATTGATCATTCTTCTGAGGATTGTCTTCTGTTCAGTGAGAAGCATATTCTATCGTCCTCCTAAACCTTCGTCTCGTCCACTTCCTAATGGCGCGGGGCGGCGGTGATGTAATTCTTCGTCAGATTCCATCTCGTCGGGGACTGGATTTCAACAATTACGCGATCAGATTAAAATTTTAGAGGAAGATCTAGAATGTATTCAATAACCTAATTAAAATCCACATATGATCAATGATACGTTTGATAAATACATATACACTAGTTTTTTTAAATTATGTGATGGCTGTTTCGACGTTCAAATCAATTTTAAAGCTTTGGTTAGGCCACGTTTAGACGACTTATACGATTTTATTTATCTCCACCCAAATAAAAAAATATGGTGTTGAAAAAAGTGGTTTAAATATAGCTTTTAAAACCAATAGTAATTTAGGAACAAGCCTCAAAAACTAGAAAGTAGAAATTCTAAACATAATGTGACCACACCTACTGTTGGGCTACCAAAGAATATATACTATGTTTTAATAATAAAAGCACTTGATATCACAAAAGAACATCTCTTAGTGAATAATCACATCCCGCTTGACAACAGCGAGCTTAAACCCGGACATATAGAAATAAAGGGTCTCAGATTAAATTGTTGTAGCAACTAGAGATAGACAAAAGAAGTAATGATTATAATACAACGTATATAATTGGTAAATAAAGTAATTCCGGGATTTAAGACATAAATTTATATTCATTACGTCATTATAAAATAAATAAGAAAAATTCGTCTTCATTAAACGCGGGTAAAACAGATTTCAACTGTAAGTACCTCACACAATAGAGAATTTTAATTGTCACAATTATTTTCTGAGTAAATAGGTTTTTACCGAAAATATTAATAAATCATTTCAAAAACCTTCAAAATTTAAATCGGCTGGGAGGAAATAAAATCATAAAAAGCAAATTTTCTCAATGTGGTTTTTCAATTACACTTTGAAAATGAGTTTGAACGCCGAAACAGCTGTCATACTAATAAAAAACTAAAATACACACAGAACTTAAGAATACTATTATTAAATTTGATTTACTTTAAATAAAAATTAATATAATAATATAATATTTTGATTAAACTCTTAAAATAGATATAAACTAGGAAATAAGAATCAAGAAAACTCTGAATCGGGTGAAGGTGAACACATTCACACTACGGAACATGTATTGTCATAGAACAATTTCCACTCCACCAGTTTCTCGGGGTTCTATGTTAAATCAACACACGTATGTATAGATGGGCTTTTAAAAGTGATATAAAAGTCATTAAAAGTAAAAAAAGAAGAAGAAAGCTAATAGGAAAACCTAATGTCACCTTCCATGTTAAATCAACACACGTATAAATAAGGACACTTTTTAAAAGAAGTATAAATGGTACGAAAAAGGAGAAAAAAAACTAGTCCGAAAACATAATCTCACCTAACCTAATTAACATATTGTATATATTTTTATATAGAAAATAATAATAATTAAAAATAAATACCTTTTTGCACTTTTGATGACTTTATATTACTTTTAAAAAATGTACCGATTCATACGTGTGTTAATTTATCCGGTCACCTTTTCCCGGAGTTACTTACATCTGAGCTGAACAAAGTGACCCACGATGCTGTCAAAAACTGCATAAATAATCGCAGTAATACCGCTAATTGAAAGTTTATTCAGAGGTTATGAAATACTGCTCTGATTATCTGATTAATGAATTCCCCGTCTGCCTGTTAGCGTTTCTTTAAACATCAAATGCGATCGACATTTACCGCAATAGGGTATTTTTACCGTTTTATATAAAAAAATTACGACAACGAAGCCACTTTTATTTTATTTTAATGTTTGCAAATAAATTTATACGATGATTTAAAATCCGCCATTTTTATCCCGCCAAAACGACCTGTTCGTTTTTGTCCGTGAATATGGCGTTGTTGACGTTAATGATGACGTTCTAGCCAGTTCGAACCGTTTAGGATTGTGCGGTTTTAGATCGTTTGTAAAATCAATATTTTTAAGAATAAATATTAAAATTGCACGTTTTTAGTGGGATTATGAGAATCAGTAAGAATAATTTTAAACCGTCCACACGTTTTTAACCGTATTTTTTTATTTATTAGAAACACAAACAGAATATTTACATAAAAGTATCATACCTAATATATCATATATACAATCGGCTTGTAAATATCTATAATAATTTTATTTACAACTTGTGTGGTGCACGCAATAAAGTTTATGAATTATTAAGTTACAAATAACAATGCTTATTTACTTATCTCATTATAACTGGACTTTTTAAACATTCACATACCATCAAGACCAACCCGACAAACCGATTGATATTATTTACCCGCAGGCAGGACCAATCTTGGGATAAATTCTCCAATTCTCCGTATTTGTGCGCAATATAACACACAATTTCACAATATCGAAATTCTTCACAATACCCTTTCAAAATATCGAACCGCGAATACATAATACGTACGACCACAAATTGATGCACGCATATAAAATGTATCAAGAGCATCTCCTGTCCCGACCCTATCTTCCTCTTCTCTCCTCCCTTCCTTCTTATTTTGTTTTTTGTAATAAAACATATTTACTTAACCACCTTTAGCATAACAAACTTCCTTTAATGTAAATCTGTATTGAAAGCTGTTTGTTTCTTACAAATAAATAAATAACTCGGTGCTTGCAAAAACACGATAGTGCAATAACGACATTGTTTGTGCGCACGATGGACAAACAAACGAAGATGTTAAAATGTTGATGCCAAAATAATGTCACCAAAAAAGGTTCAAAGAGCTTTAATTTTATTTTATTAAGTTGCTTTAAATTTAATTTTATTTGTGAATCATCAACTATTGTATTGTTATATTGAGGTTTTTATGAAATTTGAGAAAAAAAATGTTGTGATTACTTATTTCACTGTTCAATCTTGACGTTTTTGGTATAAATTTATGATATCCATTATTATTTAGGTGTATGTCTGTCCAGAACAAATCAAAATATCTTGTGCATCTGAGTCTAACGTGATCTTACTCGTTAAGTTCCTATCAACTGATTATTAAGAATTTTGTAAAACCGTATTTGTAATATCCGTAGTTTGTGGAAAATCTCCGTGCGTACAAGAGAAATAGACACCGACTTCCACATTCAATCTCCCATTAACGCAAAGTTTAGCTTTCCATAAATTACCAAAGCTTTCAAAATATCCTATTGAACACGGATCTCTTCTGAAGGTGTTATTAAAAATATTACCTCTGTGTGTATTATTAATTAAACATATAATTTAGCATGTTGATGTTTTAATTGAATAAATTATGTAATAATGTGTAATAAAATGTATTTTTATTACGAAATCCTTTGAAATGTCATAAGTATTATGGCCAAATAAACCTTAGTGTTAGAATATGACATAGCATAACCATCAACTTTCGTATTTTTATAGAGCATCCAAAGGAATAAAGGTCAGAAAAAAGAGATATACGACGCACAATATAATGCGTGTTATGTGTCGTATATACCCTAGAGTATATTACTCTAAGGTATATGCGTGACGAGTTACGGAAGACATTAGACAGTTGATTAACAAACCCTCACTAGCTACAAAGTAGCTAGTGAGGGTTTGTTAATCAACTAACTAACTAACCATCACGCCGTTTCCCCCCCCCCCCCAGGGGTAGGCAGAAAGGACGGACCGCCAAACAACTCGATCTTGGAATACACTTCTTGCTTCATTCACATTCATACATCGTATCATACATTCTCTTCTATTATTCTTATTTCTGACATCGTCCGATCCAAGTATTTGATTCACTTGATCGTGCCAAATCTTCCCCGGGAGTCCTCGGCTTCTTCTTCCATTCGCATTCGCGTCATATATTCTCCATACACTCCTTTCTTTGACCATTCGCTCCACATGCACAAACCATCTAAGCGCCCCTTAAGTTATTTATCTATATTTATTTGTATGCTTAGGAACCATTAATCCTTTATTAAAATTGAGACGAGTATTGTAAGTGTTCTCTAGTTTCTTTAATTTATAATGACAGCATTCTTGTACTAAAACTTACCCGGCATTGCAATGAATCTTAAAATATGAACCTTTAAAATGAAGAAATGTTTACCAGCCAAGGATATTATAATAGGGTAAGTACGGCGTCCTTGAGGCTTGCTACATGCGAACGAGCAGATCTCTGAATTAGCTGGTAAACCATGACACTGTTCACTATCCGACTATACAGTGTTTGGACGTACCTACAGTGTGCCGTGTTCACACGAGGAACAGAAATAACACGGGTAAACTAGTAGAGCAATCAACACTAGCAATCCCAGAGGATTCCAGCTGCTCCTTCCCAATGCCAGTTGTCAGTTGCCTAGTGGAGTGGGCAGGATAATCCTTCACCATGTGGGAAAATGTCAGGATGTATACCAACCATTGTCTTTTAAAAAAATAATGAAAATTACTTTTCAAATAAGCCTGACAAAAAAAAAATCATTTTACATCAATAAGAGAAAAAAAAATTATGCGTATTCACGCCTCATAATAAATTAATTAAAATTTACATTGTTATCACCACTTTTTTTAATATATACACACCAACGTGTTTCGCAAGCGAAACTTTCCTCCTCAGGACATACAGAATAACTACACTACTATGTCAATACTAGCTTTTTCCCTTCTATTTTTGTATAATGGTACTTAATATGAACTAAACTTGACAATTTCACTGTCCTAAAACGGGATTTTTTCCTAGTTTCAGTCAAAGCTTTCTTAAATTTTGTTGTTAAATAATGTGTGTTTCAAATAAATAAATATTATTATAATATAATGATGATTTTAAATGATTTTATATCCAGACGGGTGTTAAATTTCTAATACAAAAAAAACATAATCATTTCATTTTGATCAAATGTAATGGTAATATACAATGCAGGCAGTGTGGGAGAGACAGAGTGTTGTATTTTCATTGGCTCTCTCATTGGGGGCTAGAACCAAAAAAGTACTGTGTCAAAGGCACACCGGCTTTCGCTTAAATCTACGTGGAAGGCACTTTAACATTTTGACTTCTCTTCAATTTAATATAATAAGCCATTTTCTCTAGCCTTCGGTAGTTGTTTGTTTGTTTTCGGTTTCTTCCTTGTTTTATTTTTTTTATGTGAACTCAGTCATTGTTCAACATAACCCGACTCCTATATAAAAATATTGCTATTTTTGCACTGTTATTGTGATTTTTTTCTCTTTGTATTGCTTTGTATACAGACTGTAATATTTTGGAATTTTATTTGACAAGTATGTACCTAAGGAGCACTGGAATGATGTTAATAATAAGTAAGAATATTGTAAAAGTACTGGCGGTGTGGCCCCACGATGCAGTGTCAGTGTAAAAGTAGCAGGTTAGGTTAAACTCACCCGGAGGCCAGGCGAGGGGCGCCTGACTCCAAGCTTACCTGGATAGCTCAGTGATAGAACAGGTAATCCCTCTTCTGCAGTCGTGAGTCGGCGACAGCCTCATGCCGGCATCAGTGAAAAAGGTACTCAACTACCAATGAAAAGATGTGCATCTTCTAGCCAAGTTTTATTTACGGGAAGGCAATCACAGTTTGTACACACGGGAAATCATATGCTAACAATTGGCAACACACACCCTATCTATTTATCTAAAATTCTCTCTCTCCAGTACCATTAAAAATCGGGCAAGTTACTTTAAACGTAGTTATTTACAGCACAGTAAAAAAGAGGAAATAGTTACAGCTTACATTGGGGCCTCGGGCGGGGACGAGACAGCTCTAGGCGGATACGGTGTCTTCATATTAGTGCAAAAACCCGGTCCTATATTTAGGGACCTCACAAGTAAATAATCAACAGTAATTAGTACTTTTAAATTACGGTAACAAGAGGCCATTGTAAACGGAGAGCCCGCGCAGGACCGCGTATCGATGACACAACCTCTGAGGTCTGCGGGCGAAATCTTTCTGTCAGCAAAATGGCCATCGCTCTCGTATCGGGACGCGGAACCATTCCAACCGAATTCGCCGACTTTTTGAAGAGGAGCTAGATACTGTGCACGAGAGGCTAGAAGTAATTACTAATTCCGTTACCTAACAATATATATATATATAATATGTTAGGAATGTATAAATAAAATATGTTTATCAATAGAATATGAAAGGAACACTTTAAGAATACCACTGAATGGAGTTATTTAATCATTATTTTAAAGTGTATTATAGTAAATCACACTTGAAGTGAAATTACACAAAACTTCGCAATATGAATGCCATCTTATTATTGTTATTCAATTCAATTCTTTATTCCCTTTAAAACATTCACAAAACGTACATTTTAAGGCATTTTTAAAGATTTATTAGATAAGACAGGATATACAATCCAAAATAATGACTTGTAAAAATTACAAGAAAGAAGGTAGACATACATAATCTCAGTAAATTGCATACAACACATACTGGTATTATACAAGTAGCAATAAAGCCTTATGTTTACACGCAGCTTCATTGATGCTAAATATGTCGATATCCGAAGTGATTCTATTTAACAGTAAGATTGCCCTCCCCACCGGCATGACCATTGGCAAGATAGTCCTGCAGGCCGGAGATAAAACGGTCTATGCTGTCGGTGACGGAGATAACCATCGGGAACATAGAAATGAATGCTCTCCATGATAGCCGAGTTTTCGAAATATCCTCGAATCAGTCTGAAGAAATGTGTAATAATGTGACCCGCAGATGGTTCATTCCGAGCATACCTAAGAGAAAGTCGGTAGGATAGAGCCACGGGTAGTAGCCATACTCCATCAGATAGAGAAATCTCAAAAATTTATTCTGAACTCTCACTAACATGAGGGAATACTTCACCTGACGTGGGCTTTAAACCACTGACCCACTCTTAAGTCTACTCCTTACTAATGAGTTATATAATATTATGAGAACCTGGGTGTCTTTGAAATTCCTTGCAGTACGTGGGACGAAACCCAGCAATTTTAATGAAGTACTACAAGTGACTTCAATATGAGCATGAAATGTCAGCCTACTATCAAACACGATACCAAGATCTTTCATAGTGGAGACACGTTTTAAACTTCGGGCGTTCATATTATAACGGTAAAACCAAGTATAACACGCCCTTGTGAAAGAAAGAATGAAATATTTAGAAATATTGAAATGTTATAATATTATTAACGAGAGAACACATTCCACTCAACCTGCAAAGATTAGATTTTTGAGAGGAGTTGCAGGAGTTACAAAATGTGATCGAATAAAAAGGTTAACGACTCGAGATGAGCTAAACATGGAACCCCTGCAACTGGCAAATTCGCATTTGAGGTGGCTTGGGCATATATTAAAAATGTCAGAAGATCGAATACCGCTGTAAATTCTGGGTGCTATTCCTTAGGGAAGATATCCAGTGTGCCGCCCCAGACATAATGGGGGGAAATAATTCTAGAGGCTGTGCGAGGATAGGCTGAGTCTTATATGGACGAAAGATGCTGAAGTAACGCAGGACAGGGTCGCCTAGATGCACCTTATTGATTCGATGTGTTCCCGATCAAAATAGGATAAGGGGAAGAAGATATATGTAAGTATATCTATGGTATTCCACTAGGTGGAATTTAGTTACTTTAAAGGCCGTTCTTCTCAACTTTTCGAATGATCAATCGAAGGAACCAATCAGCTAAGTGTTTTGTCGAGCAACGCTCTCTTTGCCTGTTTCCAAGCAGTTTTGTCGTTGAATACCCTAAATTGTCTATGATGAAGGTGCTCACCTACTTTCATAAACAGTAAATAAGTGCCCGCCCACTTTTATGGACAATAAAATGACATCTAATTCCGCGAAAGTACATTATTCATTTCGTACATTTGACATTTGACGTTTCTCCTCCATGATAAACAAAACAAAACCTAGTTTACAATAAGTAAAATAAGTTAGGTTCTCTTCAGTTAAAACTGAATAAAATAAAATAAAATTAACTGTTAAAATAAAATAAATTTAAATATACAAAAGCACTTTTTTGACATTCGAATACAGAAAAAAAAATCATTGTCATTCAATATTTGAATGGCGTAAAATAGATCGCTAACCAATAATGGACATTCGACATTTCATTGTCATTTGCTAACCCTGTTGAACTTTTTTATAACTAGTCAAAACTCGATATCCTAGATTGATTTTAAATTTGATCGGGAATTTCGTTGGGAAGAGCGTAATTGTGCATTTGTGTTGAGGCAAAATTTCGTCTCAACAGTTACTCAGTAGGGTTGAGAAGAACGTATTTGACTCCGAAGATAAAGAAAAAAAAACTTTTTATACACATGAAAAACCATTACATTAATGTAACATTAATTAACTTTAGAAAATAAATTACAACTCATAAGTTTCACTCATCATTCAGTTCAACTCATAGTTTTCATGATAATTAGACAAAAAGGGTACAGAAATTGTAAAAAATGTCATCAGTGTCCATATATTTCTCCTACAGTTTAACAGTGCAATAACAAGATCAAATTAATTGTATGTAAAATTATTACGGTCGGTTATCATTTTTATGAACAGTAATTTACTAATAATATGCTTTCTTAAAAAATGTATCATGCAATGTTCTAAAATACACACGTACCTACTAATATTCAGATTATGTACGTAATAGATTCACGGTTTGACGCTGTAAAATATCATCCATATTTAAATGTATCGTGCAATGTTCTAAAGTAAACAGGTACCTACTAATATTCAGATTATGTACGTAATAGATTCACGGTTTGACGCTGTAAAATATCATCCATATTTAAATGTATCGTGCAATGTTCTAAAGTAAACAGGTACCTACTAATATTCAGATTATGTACGTAATAGATTCACGGTTTGACGCTGTAAAATATCATCCATATTTAAATGTATCGTGCAATGTTCTAAAGTAAACAGGTACCTACTAATATTCAGATTATGTACGTAATAGATTCACGGTGTGACGCTGTAAAATATCATCCATATTTAAATGTATCGTGCAATGTTCTAAAGTAAACAGGTACCTACTAATATTCAGATTATGTACGTAATAGATTGACGGTGTGACGCTGTAAAATATCATCCATATTTAAATGTATCGTGCAATGTTCTAAAATACACAGGTACCTACTAATATTCAGATTATGTACGTAATAGATTCACGGTTTGACGCTGTAAAATATCATCTATATTTAAATTGTTTTCATTTGGAAAATGTGACGTAATGTGAAAAAAGCATCGTGGGTCTGCCAGTCTTTTAAAATTCAAGGCCGCCGAGATAATAGAAAATGCATTTCAAGATGAGATTGTAGCAGATTTCCAAGGGTAATCTCATCGGGTTAAATGGAGCGGAGAATGGCCGGCACTGCGCATGCTACACGCTGCGTTTAATCCGCGCGAATCACGAGGACAGAAAAACGTACCGTGGGATGTAGATAAAGGGGTGGGAAAGGGGGTGATAAAAATGCATTTAATTTTAACGCCGGTAATTAAATTCTACGGAGCGTGGATTACTGCCGCACGTGTTACTAAGGCCGAGCCAATGACGACTTGATTGTTAAATTTATTCCAGAAGGGCTTAATGGATCCGAAGATATTGAATGAAGAAAACTGAACGTAAATGCATCGCATTACACAATCCGGATATTTTTAAGCATCCAAGCAATTAAATTACAGAGTGGAAAATGTTATCAGTATCGCACTTTTTAATGTGAACTCCGGAGCAAGAGCCCTGATTAAAGCTAGTGGGACTATGACATTCCTATGTTGTGAGGCTGGAAGAAGCTGAGAGGGGGAGGACATTTATTTACTATTTATTTAATATCAACGGTATAAATATACCATAAACAATAATTGCATGTCACAGTCACCTACAAGCATGAGAATATAGCACAAATAATTTCAAAAAATAAATATTAAATTTGGAATTAGGTCGTACAATGACACCAGAGAGTATATAAAGAATGAATGTTCATAAAAGATGTGAAAGTAAAAGATATGCGTACATTTAAAACATATAGTAAACATAGGTTAAATTAATATTGATTGAAAAGATATGATA
>JAHDVE020005433.1:0-18715 GCA_022606495.2 Halesus radiatus | reverse complement strand
CAGACAGTCTCCAGGCAACTTGCATTGCATTGCAAAGAATTAGTATTTACTCTTCGAAAAGCTTACAAGTGTAAAAAATGTTTTTGTATTAAAGAAATTTAATCCAGGGGGAAGCAAATAATTCCTTTGGGTTGAGTAATCAAAAACGCCACTTAACCAATGGGATCATTATTCTGGATACGATAATTTAAAAAGGTGAGTCTTTAATTTTGCTCTGACTTCAGTAGCGCTATCAATCTTTCGCAAATTTGAAGGGAATTTGTTCCAAGCTGTTGGGCCTGAATTTTGAAAAAAAGGAACTCCAGTAAACAATATTATCGCTTTAAAAATATACATTCACATAGATCAGCAAACGCCGATTCTGAATATATAACTTTTAATGTTTATAAATATACGTAGAATTTATAAATCATTATTTAAAGGTGAATAAATAATCATCTCATCAAAACACATTGTTTTGTTGGTACCATTGTATTTGCAACATCTGACATCACGTGTGTATTCTGTTTTTCAATTAATATGGACATTTTTATTTTTTGATTTTGTTTTGTATTTTAAATTTTTTTTTTTCTTTTGAGGTAATATAAACTTAATTTGGGTGACTTAAAGCTCTTTAATTATTGTTCAATATAAAAAAACTATTATTAATGATATAAATTAGAGTATTCATGAGCAAACTAATTATCAATACGAATATTATGATTATGTTATTGCTCAACACTAGTATTATTCTTTAAGTTAAAGTTAAAGGGGGTACACAATATTATTACTTATGTTAAGTTATGGTTTACTAAGAATAGAATATAAAATAATGTACGGTAAAGCTCATCCTTGTTTGACATTTCACATTCTAACCTCAAGACTGATCAAAACCGACCGATCATAGATTTGGAGCGTGAGCTTCGAAAAATTGAAACTTTGAAAATTATTTTAACTTTGAAAACTGAGTTTGGAAAAAAAAAAACTAAATATACTGGCACTTAAGTTTGAACGTCAATAACGATTAAAAAAATTGGACTGGAACTGCATCTGGGAATCGAACCCAAGAACTTTGTCTACCTGGATAAAACTCTACTTTGCAATACGAAAAGATAGCAGCCAAAAATATAGGAATTAATATTGGTAATTCTTATATATTGAAATATGATAAAGATAAAAATGTTGGAAAATAATTAGGTCTCATTAGCTCAATGGTAGAGAAGCATTTATTGAAGAAAATAAAGTATTAAGATGATCATTACTTATGTAGTGAATATAAATTATAAATTAGATCATTGATTAATCCGAAGGTCGCGGGTTCAAATCCCGGCGTGCGCGAGTAATTTTTATTTAATTAATTTGTGTTGTTTCACAATTAATTAATTTAAAAATAATATATAGCACATTTGCGCACGTTCCAGAGTGGAAGATACTCTCAGTATCGCCCTGGTGAATTGAAACGTTGCTTGAAATGGCTTTTAGCCGTGTTTGGTGACCAGATCTGAATAGCCAGGTATTCCCCACCTTCCTCTTCCCCTTCTCCTTCCCCTCCACAATACCTTCAGCCTCACAACATTCACCAATTGGGCATGCCATAGTCTCACTGGCTCCAGACGGTTGGGAGCAGTTGGGACTCTTGTGAGGTATTCATATAAAAAAAATAAAAAATTGAAATCGTTAGAAAAATATTTTTTTGTTCGTATTTCAGATACGTATATAATAATGTAGGCATAATGTAATGATTCGCATAAATATTTAATTAGAGTTAAACAAAACGTAATACATGCTCTCAGATGGCCCTAATTCTAACATTTTAGAAAAAAACGCTTTTAAATATTGAGATGAATTGTTTGTTGGTGAGTGTACATACGGAAATTTTTTCTTATGTGAATACCGCACAAGAGTCCCAACTGCTCCCAATGAGCCAATAGTGAGACTATGGCATCCTCAATTAGGGAATGTTGTGAGACTGAAGGTAGGTGGAAGGGATGGAGAAGGGGGAGAGGAAGGTGAGGAAATACCTAGCTATTCAGATCTGGTCACCAAACACGGCTAAAAGTCATTGCGAGCAACGTTTCGATTCTCAATTGTGGTCTTTCACCAGCTCGATACTGAGAGTATCTTCCACTCTGGAACGTGCGCAAATATACTTATGTATTATTTTTAATTAATGAATTGTGAAACAACACAAATTAATTAAATAAATTTTATTTGGATCTGATCCCGCTACCTTCGGATTCGTAGTTAGAGAGCGTTACCCCTCGATCATGGAGGCCGTCAAATTGTTATTGCAAGTTTTAAGCTAAAGTCCTTCAAGAAACTTATAAAAATACCGTATAAATATTATGTTAGTTTTACGAGGGAGTTAAGCTTTAAATCTACAGTAACAATTTATTTCATTTCTTCGGTGTGTATACCCCCCAACAAACAACCAACTTAAATATTTGAAACCATTACTTGATAAAATTAGAAGAGTTATGAGACGATGTGAAAGTAGCAAGGATTGCGTGCCAAGACAGGGTTGTGTGGCGGTTCATCCTCCCTGCCTACCCTTGCAAAAGCGGTGTGATGGTTTTTAGTCAGTTAAAAACTACCACGTGACTATAGACTTGAGGCACCCATTGCCGGCTACTGTTATCTCTGTCTTCTCAACCTAGCGGCTCGCTCCCGGCCATCTGGAGTCCATATATGTATATCCCTAGGGTCTTCGGGTGTTTCTAAGTCCACCTCCCTGATACTCCGTATGGCCGATTCAGTGCTTCACTGGGAAGAGAGTCGGTACCAGGAAACCTCTCTGCACTGCTCTGGAGGGGCTGCCCTGGGAGGCTATTCCCGTTCTTTTTTAAGGAAGATTCCGTACGTTTTTCCTTAGGGTTAAATAAAGCCTTCTTATTTAACTGCGGTTCCGATGCTCTCGGATGACAGCTGTCGGCTGAATTCAGCGACCGACATTCGTCAAAAATGTCAATATTTTAATTAAATAAAAAATTATACTGCTTACATGCACCCTGAAGGACCGTTACTAACCATAAGTTACTTAAACCGGGTGACCTCAATTGTACACTTGTACAGTGCCATGGCAAAAAAATACCTGTAGCAGAAATAACATCGAAATGATTACGTTTTCTTTGTTTCACGAAATTTCCGAAAATCTGTTTTGAAAATGATTCTTCCTTGGAGAAGAACAAAGTAGAAGTGAGTGGTTTTAAATTTATTCTGACGAGAGGAGGTCAAAAGCGTCGTAATTGTATTTATCATTCGTAAATACCCAAATTATTCAACAAGAAAAAAAGATGAATGACTAAGATCTTTTTATATCATTGCTTACATCCCGGGAGTCCTAGCGAAAGTTTTCCAACTGTTTCGAGACTTTGATGTTTTTTTTTCTTGTATTTGTAACATCTCATCAGAAATTACTACTAAATTATTCCACGCCATCCTATCAAAGATCGCTACAAAATTCCGTTTGCCAAAATCATTTCTCAGAAGAAAACGAAAATTTTATTTAACTAACTGTAACGATCGTGCGACTGAAGGTCTATTCACATCTACCAGCACCGCGCAGTGCAGACACGTACAGTGGCAGGCACAGCTCAGACACGAGTATTCACATAAGCGCAGCACAGACGCGAGTACGGCTGTCAACTGAGCGTTAGCGTCCGCCACAACATGTTTGAAGATTTGATAATCCCATTCCCATATTAATAATTTTTTTATAACCTAAATTCCCTGACCAATTCAATCAATTTATCGTTATCCATCTTCTTGGTTTTAGCAATATCTGGGTCTAATGACGCCAACTAACGAATATGGCGGTGCTAATGGTATGTGTACATACTAACTGCGCAGGCGCAGACTTCACAAGCGGCCACCAGCACGTCAAAATATTCAAGCCGACAATCTCGGCCGGCGCCGACCCATGCATGTGCGGATACTTTGCGCTTTCAACTAGGCAACTAATGTTGTCGTGTCTGTACTGTACTATTCGGCACTGCACAGTGCTGGTAGATGCGAATAGATCTTAATGCGTAAGTTCTGCGTACCCAGTAGTTTTGTTAAAATATGAAAATCTCATATTAACATACTGTTTGCACTTATCTAGTTATTCACAAACACCAATATTTTTTTAATACCCCCTGTGGTTTCATATCATACACCATACAATCAAATCGGTATCACATCTGCATTGTGGACTTTTGCTTGCCTTGATTCTTTTAAAAACGTTGACGACCTCAAGTTGTGTGCAACTAAATTTGATTGAATTTTTAATAGTTATTTTATTTTTTTAAATTTAATGTAAATCAAATTTAATAATGTTATTATTAAGTTCTGCAAGTATTTTTAGTTGTTATTATTGTGACAGCTGTTTCGGCGTTTATGGCCATTTTCAAACTGTGGTTAATCCACATTGCGACGACTTATTTATATGATTTAATTTACCCCCACTCCTTTAAAATTTGGATTGATGGGTAATGATTTATTATCGGTAAAACCGATTTAGTTAGAAAGCAATTAAAGTTCTGAATATTGATAATGTGTTTTTACTCGTATTTAAGTGACAATGTTTTCTTAATTGATTTATTTAAATGTGTTGTATTGTTTTGATAATGTGAACATACTGAGAACCGGTGAGTATATAATTTTCCTTACTTTATTAATTAGTGTTATATTAGGGTCGTTAGTTCGTTTGTTAATTTCTAATTGTTCAAGTAAACAACTAAAAATATTTGCAGAACTTAATAATAACATTTTTAAATTTGATTTACATTAAATTTTAAAAAAAATTAAATGGAGTTCTACGAAACACAAAAACAATTAATTTATACAGATTTATTCAAAATGATGGACTCAATTACGTTCGTTCTGATACACGGGGTCGGCCCGGGCTTTTTCCATATATATCGAATTGTAAAAATTGTGTGTACAGTGCCTGGGAACACTTCTCAGTCTCCCCATGGCAACTGTGGTTAGAGGTGCATAAATGTGGAGATAATCTTCTCTATCCAGTGAGCTGGCTGCCCATTGGTACTGTAGGGCTTTTATTTATTTTTATTTCAAATAATTGTAAACTGTTTTTAATGTGCTAGTAGTACTTGCTGATAGCAATTTTATATTTAAGCCCGTTAGAGAGATCCAGTTTGCTCAAATTTATGACGCCAACGACAAATGATTTTAATAGTTGGGAGTTCAATTATATAATGGGGAAGAACACAGAAAACTTTGTACTGCACAGTAGCCATTTTACTTGCAAATGAAGCAAAATATCTGCTTGGCGCCGCGAGCAAACTAGCGGTCGTTTGCGCAATTACGAACGATCTAGCGATGAGATTCAAAACTTTCGGACCTCCTCTTTCAATCGCTAAGTAGATGTTTCAAATATATCGTAAAATTCATGAAATGTAGCGGTACGAAATTGAGTCCATCATTTTGAATAACCCTGCAGTACCTATATTTGCGACACGTTCCAGAGTGGTAGATACTCTCAGTATCGCCATGTTAAAGTACCACGATTCAGAACCGAAACGTTGCGTGAATTGGATTTAGCCGTGTTTGGTGAAGACATCCAGGTACTTCCCATCCTTCCTCTTCACCGTATATTTCCCTTTTCCTACAGCCTCAAAACATACCCCAATTGGATATGCCTTAGTCTTACTGGCTCCGGAATGTTGGGAGAAATTTGGAAATAAAATACAATTAATAAAGCATCGAAAAAATGAGTCCAGTGAATTAGATAGTAAAAAAAAACAAACAAAAAAGCTGATGTGATCATTGGATTTAATTAAATATTATACAATAATGTAAATAATAAACAAAGTGTGTTTACTTAATGGATACTTCGGTTACACTAGTAAAGCGGAAAGGTAAACAATCATTGAAATGATTAGAAGCATTGTTTTGATTGAAAACGTTGGCAATAATAATGCTTCGCTGAATAGTTATAATGGGTGTCATCACTTGAGCCAATATTACCACCAGTGGCGTGGAGTGGAAACTTTATTTAGTTAAAAAATTCAAAGTAATTTTTTTTTTCAAAATTTGATAACTTTAAAATCCAATGCTTACGTACGATGTATGCCGATAACGCCAAAAAGTGTACAAAAGTGTGTATTAAAAAATATATATAATAAAAATAAATAATAAATATTTTATAATTCTTCTAAAGATTGATATTCACTTTGTGGCGTCATTATTAATAAGTGAATTAAAAATTACTTTGTAATCACCCCTTTATATAAATACACATCAACATATTTCGAAAACGATGCTTTCTTCATTATTTTTTTGTTTATAATTTTTTAGTATTCTGTATATTCCTGATGAGAAAGGGATCGATTTTGACACATGTTGATATGTATATATTAATAAAGTGGTGATTACAAAGTAATTTTTAATTCATATATTAATAAATATTTTGTTTAAACCACTATTTAATACATAAATATCAACACGTTTCGGAAGCGAAGTTTCCCTCATCAGAATACACAGTATACTGAGAAATAATGACAAGAATAGAGAAATAATAAACATAGAACAAGAATAAATTAAGAATATACAAATTAAAAAGTGATGAAAGTAGGTAAGTAATTAATTTTAAATGTAAAAAAAATAAATTATAATAAAATATGAATTAAAAATGAAGGTAATAACAAGCATACAATAATAAAGCTATTATGTTTATTTTTATTAATATTATTGCAAATTATTGGTGTGAACACTATACATTTTATTTTCATGTATTATTATGTTTTCTCAGTATGCTGTGTATAATAACGAGGGAAGCTTCCCTTCCAAAACATGTTGATATTTATATATATTAAATAATGGTTTAAACAAAACATTTCTTATTGATGTAAAGAGTAGTAATGAAATGGATTTCGATAGCACAACTAACTGGGTAAGGTCCAAGTTCGAGTCTTCTCCTGTGCCTTTTTCTAATTCTTTTTTATTTATTTTTTTTTATTAATATTTTAACGCCCCAATTTTATTTATTATTTTTTTGACATTTGCTCGCCTAACCGAGAACTCGAACCTGGAGACTGGCAAATGGTCACTGGCACTGGCAAAGCGGAGGGCAGGAAAAGCAGAGAAAGGTTACTAATGCGTAGGAGTGACCAAATTTCGCAGGAGATCGGAACGTCGGTGTCGCGAGGGTCCACGGTCCTCAGCAATGAGGAAGCTACTCAAGAAGAATATGCTTCTAATAATTATGACTTATTTGTCAAGAGAAACAAAATAGTGTTATATGTATATACTAACCATATTTTTAACCAGGTAAGCAAACACCCAGGTATTTCTAGAAATAAAAACGAGAGTAAAATCAATTTGTTAATTACTGTCTTTTTTTTCATCGGTTTTTTTAGGAATTTTCAATAAGTCATCTTCAATTTACTAATTTCTTACTATGATAAACGAAACACCGATGACTTACGTGCGTTAGCAACATATGTTTAAAATGTTTTTTTTTACAATGAAAGCATTCATTCCTCGATTTTTTAGACAGAAAAAACTTGGCAGAGCAATGATCTCAACGCGGTACAAATATTATTATGTGACCTATAATAAAATGTATGTTTTTACTCTGCTGGGATAATAATTTGGATAGTTTGATTCTTTGAGCAGATACCCAGATATTAATTTTTTTAATAATTTCAGTAGTTATAGGCAATTACTAAAAATAAGAGAGGACTCGGCAAAACAATAAAACTATCTGTCCAAACGTCCCATTCAAAATGGCGGCCAAAATGACGATGCGGCCGTTCCGTTTACATAGTTATTGTTCAGTGACTTGACATTTGATGGACATTTGGCGGTGTTAAGTACGTATCGGTTTTGAACACCGATTTAGATACATTACTTGTTCTTGGAAACCATTAAACTGTTCTTCACTGAATATACCTTCATTTCTTCACGTGTATATTATATTCGATCTCCTTCTTCTTGGCTCGGGTTGTATATTTAGTAGTCGATACTTTGTTTATGTATTTTATTAGATGTAAGATGAAAGAATTACGAATTAGGCACGTAGTGTACTCTAGCAAAGGTGTGGGAGGAATGAGAGTTTGGATATAAAGACATAAGATTTTTCAAGGAACTTACAAAGAATTGCACCGCTACATTTGGAAAGTAGTCGGGACATATCTAAAAGAGTCTTGCAGAATTGAGGACAATAGATTAATTTACAATTTAGAAGATGTGATAATAAACATTATATTGTAAGCACTGACCTTGGAATATTTACAATTCACTTTTGGAATTGTTTTCGGGATAGTTTTATTGGGGTTTTTATGAATTCTGAGATGGGATACTTATTTTGATAGCTACTAGAATAAAATAGTCTAGGGCAGTGGTCGGCAAACTTATTAGTCGACAGAGCCAAATATCAACAGTACAACGATTGAGATTTCTTTTGAGAGCCAATTTTCTTAAATTTAAACTATTTTTGTGAATATACTTTTTATTAACCTAATAACCTTTAATTAATGTTTTATGTCTGAATAAAACTAAGGTGGGTATCCATAAAATTAAATCATGACAATGACTGGCAAACACTTAATGTGAACAGTAGCCTTGCATCTTCCCTGGAAATTTTGGGTAAGTCGGGTTTGTATGGTGATTATTTTTTTTTTTAATTTTAGGCACGTTTCCAGGTTTTCATCAATAAGTCTACTTGAAAAAGATTGTTTGTATGAATATGTAGAACCATGAGGAGAAAGAACTGCAAACGCTAGTTTTTTCAACAGAAACTATTTCAGCTGTTAAAAATCATCATGTCTTCCTTCGCCGGGTCTTTAAAAGCAGATCACTTGTGATGTGAACTGAGTTCACATTTGTCTTTCTCCCAGTATTTCCATATCAGCAAGAGACGTTCAAATTTAGAGCTACATAATTCTTTTTTTAAATCCAGCAATTGTATTTCAAAGTTGCCAATGTCAACATTTAAGGGAGATTTTTTTTTTAAATTCTGTTACAGCAGTATTAAGAGGTTTTTTGCAAAGGCTAACGTCGCTTTGCTGTTTCTGAAATCCTGAAACCTGTTGATAAAAGCTTCCCTCATATTTTAAAATGTTGTTTTGAAATAGCAGAAAAATTGCAGGCTTTGAAAGTTAATCAAATGTTCTCTTTCAATGTCTTGACCAAAAAGGGAAAACTTGTTTTTGAATGAAATAACTTGTGTTTCATTTGTGAAGCTTACGATTATTCTGATTTAGATGAGACGTAACGTCTACGATGAAATATTTTTTTTTGATCCACCGATCGTCCGTTGGTTCTGGATAGTGAAGATCCCTCTCGAGGAGAAATGCTTTAAATTCTGTTAATAAAGAAGCGAAAGATTTTAAAACGTTTCCTCTTGATAACCAACATACCTTGTTATGACCGGTCAGTGGGTGAGTTGGCATCGCGTCTGGGTCTCACCCAGGCATCGTGAGTTCAATTCCTCGGCAGACTAAGTCCTCCATCACGACACAAGCAACATCTTCCGGTTACTGTGATAGCAGTAGGAGATTTTCAAATATTGTCAGGTTATTCGTAACCAGAGAATATTTGTCTTTCTTTAAAAAAAATGCAGCAGAAGATCTGCGTACTCAGTCTCCATCTCAACAAAAAATATTTTAAATTGGCGATGATTAATAGCATTGGCCATAACGGAGTTCTGATCACCAATTCCATAATTTCTTCTGGAAATTTCTGCCCACAAAGCGCTTCTTGATGTATCATGCAATGGTAAGCAAGAATCTCGTGATTATTTTTTTTTCTTTAAAAATAGCAAATATTTTCCGTATGCCGGTCATATTTTTCTGTTGAAAATTACACAATTTTATCGAGTGGAATTTGATGTTTTGCCATGCATTCAATTACAGCATGTGTGCCTCCCCCGCGGGTGTCTACTCACCCCCGCGCGTGTCTACTCACCCGCACGTGGTCATTTTTGTGGTAGAGCCGCACACAAGGGGCTTTGGAGCCGCATGCGGCCAGCGAGCCGCGGTTTGCCGACCGCTGGTCTAGGGTGACGTTTTGTCTGGTTAGGTTTAAGACAAACATCAGCTAGGAATTCGAGAAGTAGGTAGAGAGTTTGGGGTCAGATGAGTACGTACATAACGGGGGCAAGTCGTACGTCTCTGTGTTTTTATTGTGTAATTAATATATTTGCATGACGGCTGCCCATTTAAATGATAGAAAATAAAACTCTGCCCTGTTAATCGTCATAAAAAATAAGCTCCTTGGTGAATTTATTATTATTTAACAACACATGTACCAGACCCGATTCCCTTACAAATTAGAACATAATATCAACAATCTATATAGAACAAATGTGATGACCAAAATGGCCGCGTAATAACATTCTGGGAGAGGCGATCACGTCCAATACAACATACTTAAGAGGAACGGCTGCGTGGCTTGTTTCATACACAACCTAATTTTGGATTTGAGGCCAAAATACTCTAAACTTAATGATCTCTTTTTTTATCAAAAAGTATAGTAAATATCTAGGACGGATTAGAAGTCATTTATTTACTTTTGTTTTCCATTATGAAATAAAGGCCATTAAATGAAATTATTTTTCGCGATTTTAGAGGCATCTTTGACAATTATTTGGGGGCTAACGGTGATTTAAAAAAAGTTTTACCTCGTTTGCTTTGAAAATATAATGTAAAATAAAAATTTTAAAATGTATTAAAATAAGCATTATGGTGGACTTTAAATTAAACGACCAATTTATGTTGGAACACAGATTTGATGTACATAATTTAAAATATCCACCCGAAAAAACCTTATTATTTTTTTTATTTTTTTTTTTTATTTGCGTAATGATATATTTTTATTATTTTTATAAACAATAATTATTAATCTAAAACACTCATCCAAATTGAAAAAACCTTCCGAGCAAAGATAAATGTCGCCGGCAGGACTCGAACCCGCACCCTTCTAATGTCCGGTCAGATGCTCTACTGTTGAGCTACGTCGGCTTATCGCAAACCCGCCAAGTTAATCAATATATACTAGTGTTCCATTCAATAATTACTGTTTTTATTATATTTTCACCTGTAAACAACCAACTTTATAAGTATGAGAGAGGCTTGTAACGGCTAAATCCCTCAAATAGATGGCGTCAAGACAAATTATGTCTACATTTTATTGGTGAAAATTGCTTTGACTTGTCAAATATTTATTAATTGATAAACTAAAGTTCTTTTAAAACTTAAGACAAGATTTTTGTGCATAGTGCAAATGGTAACAATTATTATTTTTATAAACAATAATTATTAATCTAAAACACTCATCCAAATTGAAAAAACCTTCCGAGCAAAGATAAATGTCGCCAGCAGGACTCGAACCCGCACCCTTCTAATGTCCGGTTAGATGCTCTACCGTTGAGCTACGTCGGCTTATCGCAAACCCGCCAAGTTAATCAATATATATACTAGTGTTCCATTCAATAATTACTGTTTTTATTATATTTTCACCTGTAAACAACCAACTTTATTAGTATGAGAGAGGTTTGTAACGGCTAAATCCCTCAAATAGATGGCGTCGAGACAAATTATGTCTACATTTTATTGGTGAAAATCGCTTTGACTTGTCAAATATTTATTAATTGATAAACTAAAGTTCTTTTTAAAACTTAAGACAAGATTTTTGTGCATAGTGCAAAGGGTAACAATTATTATTTTTATAAACAATAATTATTAATCTAAAACACTCATCCAAATTGAAAAAACCTTCCGAGCAAAGATAAATGTCGCCGGCAGGACTCGAACCCGCACTCTTCTAATATCCGGTCAGATGCTCTACCATTGAGCTACGTCGGCTTATCGCAAACCCGCCAAGTTAATCAATATATACTAGTGTTCCATTCAATAATTACTGTTTTTATTATATTTTCACCTGTAAACAACCAACTTTATAAGTATGAGAGAGGCTTGTAACACTTGTTCACTTACCTTTAAAAAGATATTCCTGTTTTTTTTATTCGAAACACTTATACCCATGGGGTGAACAATTGCGCGACATCTCGACTGTTTATTTATTGAACTTTCTGTGGAGTAAATAAACATTTTTAAACACAGACTGACAGTTTAGAGATTTCGACTACACAAGATGGGGTCACAGAAAATAATGAAGAGACGTTTTATATGTTTTTTTGTCACTGTATTTTTAGGGGACTTCCTCTCTTGTTGTATATTCTAAGGTCATCATAGGTCGCACATATTTGAGTTGACCCAAACAACAGACACTTAGGAGGGTGATCATTGGAGAATATTGTCTATTATTCTTTCATATTTTACATTGTTATTTTGCTCACTTATTTTGAGATTGAACAGTTTTTTTTATTTTTTTTTTATTCGATTATCCGTTTTCACCCTCATGGCCTAAGTTTCTTTTACCACTTTCAGTTTTTACTGTATTCGTGTACAATTTATTATGTTGTCTTGTGTAGTGTTCGTGTTCTTGTGATGTTTTAATAAATGCTGTGTTCGTGTGTATAAGTCCATTTTGTATTTTGACACTTGATTGTGCCATGTCTTCCTCGGACGTCCCCGACTTCTTCTTCGATCCAAATTCGCGTCATATGTTCTCCTTATACTCCTTCCTTCGGGTATTTGCTCTATATGCTCAACCCTTTGAAGCCTCCTTTCTTAATATTACTCATTATTCTTACATCAGCCTTGCATTTTTTACGAATCTTAACATTTTGCACACGATCATACATGGTTTTACAGACAATCGCCTCAGAAATCTCATTTCTAAAGCATTCAGTCTGCTTTCATCCTTCCTCTGCCAGTTCCATGCCTCACTCCCATACACCAAGGTTGGTATCAGCACTCCATTGTGGACTGCTAGCTTCGCTTCTTTAGACAACATTGGACAACGCCAACCGCGTTCAGTCCTCCTTTAATGGAGTTTCCTGCCTTCACCCTTCTTTCAATATCCCCAGAAACAGCATGTTACCTTATTGTCTTAGCGAAAGGGGACAACAAGTGTATACGTAGTTTGATTTTGAATATTAAAAAAGTTTTACACTACGATCTCTGTATTATATTGGAAATGATATTGTTTTCAGTGTCACTGGAATTTCTTTTCTCCAATAACAAGTTTGGAAAATGCAACATACAACTAATGCATCTGTATGGGGAATGTGGTCATGTCAACTCTGCGTTGCCACCAGAAAATTTTAAATCCATTTATAATTAATTTGCAATCAACTATCAAGTAATAATGCCTAACGTGAATGCGCACGTTGATTGGAAAAATATCGGAGTATCTGTACGTGATAGCAGATTAATTTAAATCTCTGATAATTAACTTTAAATAATTACATTTTTCATGATAAAATCGCTAACAACACTACACGGGATGATTTGAACAACGAAACAATTTTTGGGAAATTTAATACCTATCTGACGGCCTCCATGGTCGAGGGGTAAGGCTGTCGACTACGAATCCGAAGGTGGCGGGTTCAAATCCCGGCGTGCGCAATTAAATTTTATTTAATTAATTTGTGCTGTTTCACAATTAATTCATTTAAAAATAATATTAATATATAAAAAAAGTATATATATATATATAAAAGTAATAATAATAATTACAATAATTGGATGATTTGTATAGCGCCGTTCTTCCGAAAAATCACCTCAAGAGCACTGTACAAATACTACTTCATATTCTTTGTCTAATTATGTACAAACAGATACAGAAAAACATACATACCTGGCAGGTCGCTTCAGATGAACACAGTTTTATTAGAATATTTAGATAATTTAAGCATAGAGATGATATTTTAACAGTTGCTATTTTATCCTCCTTTTCTATTGATATTACATTTATTAGAATATGTGTGGTGGTACAAGAAGAGTTGGTATTCATTGAAAATATTAATACTTTTTAGTACTGGAGAATATTTATAAAATGACCTTAAAAAGCGTAAGAAGTTTTTAATAGATATTAACTCTTTTTTACACTTTTAGTTATTTACAGTGTTGCGGGCTGTGTACGTATTTGCGCGCTGATGGGTGCATTTTTAAAAACTTTTTCTGTAATTGACTTTAGTTAAAATCTTTTTAAAATGTTTTCTTTTTTTAAATAATAACACCATTAAAAAAAATTTTCAAAACCAGAGGCGAGTATAAATAAGTTTGACTAACATTTTGCCGTTTACACCCAACCGAGGTGATTAACGCATGAACAATGATGCAGAGTTGAAAAATTCTATCAAATTCGAATGATTTAAAAAACAAATAAACTCCGAGGTTACACAAATCCGGTTCAAGCAGTAATCGACCACATTGTAGAGCGAGATGTAAGAGAACGCAAGTCGAAATCGAACGATTTGAAAAATAACTCCCGCTTATGAAATTAGAGCATTAATATATAGATTATACATAAACACGTTACCTATCTATGTAATGGAGTGATACATATTGTGATTCATACTGACCCCGGCAATTGGAGTGTGAAAGCTGACGTAGCTAATTTACGAAAGATCTTTGGACTCTTAGGCTCCAAAAAGGGCAATGAAATTGATGATACGTTCAAGAATTAAATGTTTAAAATGAAAATGTTTAATCAACTTTACCAGAAGTAGGGAAACCTTGAGCTTACTTCGAGCACACTGATTCGTCCACAACACACTTCTTTCGGTTTGTCTCTTCAATGGGTAGCATCAGTCGCATTAGTCCAGAAGGACTGGGGCCCTCACAGTAACAGCGTTAAAAATTATGCATAATTTGATAGAAAGTCCATACCTCCTGGAGTGCTATAAGTTATTTGTACCAAACAACTACTGCCAGGGGTGGCACCACGATCTGATATACATACCGCATGGCAGAACAGACGTGTTGACTCAGCACAGCATGACAAGGAGTATGGTTCTGCTAAATAACATATCTCTTGATTTCTTCAACATATACATTGAAGGTTTGAATAGACATGCAAATACGTTTCTTAATTTATATCATTCTGATTAACTTTTGTATCGAAATATATGTTTGTATCTTTGTCAGTGTTAGTGTATATAAATAGTGTGTATGAATGCAGTATGTTATGCACAAGAAAAAAATGATTACTTTACACGTAGTTTCGAAATTGAGTAAACTAATTTTTATACTGTACATTACCTACATACAAAATAATAAGTGACCGGATAATTCAACACACGTACGAATCGCCACACTTTTCAAAAGCGATATGATGTCACTAAAAGTATAAAAAATAATGCTAGCGCCAATCTAACCTAACCTAATTAATCGTTTTTTTTTATGATTAATTAATTAGGTTAGTTTTCGGGAGTAAATTAAATTACTTTTTATCACTTTTAAAGAGTGAGCCATTTCCTACGTATGTTGAATTGTCGTGGAAATAAAATAATACGCAACTGGTAGATTCTATCAGTATCGCCCTGGTGAAAGGCCATCATTCAGAATCGAAACGTTGCTTTAAATATCATAAGCCGTAAAAAGATCTGAAGAGTGCTTTCCGACCTTCCTCTACCCCATCTCCTTCTCTTCCCCACTCCCTTCACTCTCAAAACATATCCAAAATTGAAAATGGCCACTGGCTCCGAGTTTGTATAAGGTATTCACATATAACTTGTAATGCGCAGGATTTGGTCGGGGAAATGCGGGAATGCGGGAGAAGGAGAGGAGGAAGGTTGGGTAGGTGCATTTACGGGAGACAGTGTGAGTGGAGGCTTACCCGGTGAGGGGTTTCTTCCAGGGAGCTCGGCTCGGGACCTTCGACTAGCTCAGAATCGGCAGGCCTCGGAGCTCTTCTGCAGGATCGTGAGCCGACAGGCGGTCTTATAGTTGGGAATCCGACTCAATACTTTATCAAATGAAACACTCAAATGCTTTCAATCTCAGTAGTTTACTTGGAGAAAGGTACAGACATAGTAAATTTACTCAAGGGGAACAGGCTAACCTAAATCTCACAATAATGTTACGGGTAAACTCTCTCTCTGGAAATTCTCTACAACGGGCATGGTTAAATGTGATTTGAATAGAATACAACACAACGGAAGGGGAAAAGCAAGAGACAGCTCACGGTTTGTTGTGTAGAGGCGAGGAGTGTTCGGTGAAGGCGATTGCCGGTAGCGTGGCCGGAAGGGAATCCATCTTCAGACGTTAGGCGGGTTCCGGGCGACGTCTCATGTTTCAAGGGCAGGTCCGCGGGGAGAATGCTTCCAAGGCCGGGTCCACGCGGTGAATGCGAGTTCGAGCGAGCGCCGGGAAGCGGGGAATGATTTTTGCCGCTAGGGGTGCTGTTGTCTAACGAGCGGCTAGTTTTTATGGGTTATTTGCATTATGTAACAAACTAACTAACTAACTAACTAACCATCACGCCGTTTCCCCGCAGGGGTAGGCAGAGAGGACGGACCGCCAAACAACTCGATCTTGGCATACACTTCTTGCTTCATTCACTTTCATACAACGTCTCATACATTCTCTTCTGTTATTCCGACTTCTGACATGGTCTGACTCAAGTATTTGATTCACTTGATCGTGCCATGTCTTCCTCGGACGTCCCCGGCTTCTTCTTCCATTCACATTAGCATCATACTCGTATATTCTCCTTACACTCCTCTCTTCATTCATTCGCTCTACGTAGCCAAACCATCTTAGCGTCCCTTTCTTGATCTTGCTCTCTACGCTTACATCGGCCTTGCATTCTTTACGAACCTCAACATTTTTCACATGACCATACACGGTTTTACCACACATTTGTCTCAGAGATCTCATTTCTACAGCATTCAGTCTACTTTCGTCCAAAATGTGACTAAAATTAATAATTCGATAAATATCTCAATATTCGAATATTTGAAATATGTTTGTCGAATTCCAATGACTGATCCGGACTAGCTGGACTTCCGGGTATTTCCCTGCAGCCTGACGGGGGTGGAGGAAGGAGCGGGAATGTTGACAGTTTCCAGAAATTTGCAGATGTGACCTTTTCATCTCCCAACCCTGGTCCATTTCAGGATTACGTATTAAATATTTACTTTATTTAGCTCTATCCAAAACCACCTTAATCCAGGCCAGGACACCGAATAAAGTTCCTCTTATTTATACAATTTGTTTTTTCTTATATGTTGCATTTCAAGTATTTTACAAAATATTTAATTTAAGGGTATTCTTGTTCATCTATACCTTATCTAAAAAGAGGAGTTCTTGTGTCTGATGAAGCCACGATTCTTACTTTGATAGGAACATACTATTTCATTTGCTTCTATTTATAAAATGTTTCGTATAAAATATTTACTCATGTAAGTTTTTTTTAATTATCCTCCGATAGATTTATTTTTTATTATGGAAATTAAATAGATTTGAATCCAAATTACAATACTACACTTCTCTTTTAGCCGCCCTACAGATACGAACGTACGTGATACGGCTGCTATATTATCGCCCGAACGCAACAAGCCGTATCCCGGACGTTCAGGTACAAAAAAGGCTATATCCGAAACCCAAAAAAACATTCGTTTACTCAAGTTTGTTCCTGCGTCATTTCGTTTGGTATTTCGAGGTCTGCCGAAGCTAACGGATGTGTTCGGGTATTTTCGTCTATCCCATACAAGTTACGTCACTAGTCACACGTATTGTTATTGCGAAATCTAATGAAAAAAAAACGGTGTTTTTTTACCAACTTTTTGAATGATAACCTAAAGGACGGGCGGTTAAGGCAATAGTATTAAATATTTTTAAAACGATCGCTTACGCTCTAAGCGTTATTTATATTAGCCCGCTCTCTCTGTCGCTTCCGTATTAACATATCTCATTTTCAAACAATGTTCAGCATCCGCTCAGAGGCTATCGCTGGGTGTTAAGTATGATCCATTCCGATGTGATCTTCGATTTTTTTTCTATCGGGGGAATTTCATATAATTACTTTTCAACTAGACATCTGAAATGAAATTATTTTTTTAAATAATGGGTATTTTTTAATTGCATAAAAACTACAAGTTTTGAAGGGAACTTTTGAAATATGTACATAGAAATTCTGAATGCGGAGACTTAACTCTTCGGTGCTTTGCATGGATACAGAAAGAAACGAAAATAATGGTAGAAAATATTTTGCTACGTAACCATGAAATAACGAATCGATCCATCAGCTTACGAAAGTAACAGGTGTCGTTGAAATGAGCAAATTCAGGTGGTCCAACGGATAAAGTGGGCCGTTAGACTTATGTCCAGCGCGAGTTCCTACCCAAGTTCAATTAATTATCTGGAATTAAATACTTTTTTGCAATGGCAATACTTTGTCCATGCTAACACTGGGAGCAAGCTTGAAACATGAACCAAATCCTTAAAAGCATTTTTTTATAACGATCGTCGACTTTCTTTGCTATTTACTCCGCGTTTAAGGAAGAGAGGGACGTCAGAGGAAGATTATTTATTAATTCGAAATAACAATAGTATTATTACGCAGTACGAACAAAATGTTTTTAAAGAGATAAATATTTATTACATTTTTTTTTAAAGTTACACGGGCTAGTATTTAACAAAATTAAATTTAAAATATCACCCTTTCCTGACCGTCCTACGTATGTTTTGCAAAATATTTTTAAATGCTGAATTGCCTCAAAAAAAACTTGGAAGAATTTTCTTTAAAATGCCGAGACGAAATTTGCTAAAAAAACAGAATATGGTATTAAATGAATCGGATTTTATATGCGGATTTAAAAACTTGGGTTATTTTTTTTTAAACGTACCGGTATAGATTCCAATTGTTTTTCTGCACA
>JAHDVE020005432.1:0-57338 GCA_022606495.2 Halesus radiatus | reverse complement strand
AAAATTATTTGCGGGTTTATCATTTTCTTTTAAATTATTATATTAGCATAGCAAATATGATTACGTAAATAAAATACAAAATCAAAACTAAAAAAAAAAAACTTTTTTTCAGGTCGATATTTTAAATTATGTATAGCAAATTTGTGTTTCAAGGTAAATTGGTCGTTTTTAATTTAATTTAAAGTCCACCATAATGCTTATTTCAATATTTAAAAAAAATATTATTTTATATTTCATTATATTTAAGTAGGGGGTAAAACTTTTTTTTAAATCACCATTAGCCCCCAAATAATTGTTAAAGGTGCCTCTAAAATCGTGAAAAATCAATTCCTTTAATAGCCTATATTTCATAATGTAAAACAACAACAAAAATAAATTACTTCTAATCCGTACTAGATATTTACTATACTTTTTGATGAAAAAAAAAAAGATCATTAGCTTTAGGTGAGTATTTTGGCTTAAATATAAAATTAAGTTTTGTTTGAAACAGGCCGCGCAGCCGTTCCTCTTAATACTTGCTGATATTTTGATATTTCTTTAATATTATTTATATCGATATTATGTAATTGGAGTCTGGTATCTTTATAACAACAAAAAAACTGTTATGCTGTTTTCATATTTTTTCCAACCTGTGTACACAACATGCATGTGCCCATATTGTTCTATTATTGAGCTACATTTGCATGATGATTGTTATTTATTGTTGTATTATATAATATTGTTGAACTAAACTCCCGCTGACAAGCTACTTGCAGTGGCTTAGCGGGTACAAGTTCCCATTGTATGTAATTAATATTATACAATAAAAAAAATTAAAAATAATTCCACTGACTGGGGACAATTGTAATGGAAACAATAAAAATGTTGTGACATTATTAGGTATACTGATGTGTAGATTGTTTACCTTTGTGGCGACTGTTTCTCACACTGGAAGGCCAGGTTCTCCTCCCCCTGAAGCACCGTCTCTTCCACTCCTTCTGGAACTAATACAACCATAATAGAAATTAACTCGATTCATTTATTACAATACGTTGACAAACAAAGCCTTACTGTGGCAATGGATACAACATAAAGTGAGATGTGTAATTTACCTGGATGTTGATATTTCTGGCAAGTGTGCTGGTGAACTTCCTCCAATTCTTCGGAGAAGTCTTCTGAAACTGAGAAACAGGATTGACATTACTATTGAGGAAGGATAATCCAACTTATATTCCAACTAGAACTGCTCGAACAATAATTTCAGGACTGGGGAAATATAAGTATACTTTTGCTATATAAGTAATTGTTATTAGTGTGGCCAGTCGAGAAAGCAGAATATTTCTCCAAATTGTGTGAAAAAACATGACACATCATTTTTTGGTGCAGCCACACCAACGGTTAAATTTGATCTCTGGTGAAATACAAACAATTGTCAAAATATGCAGTGGATTTTAGTTGTGTCTATCTAGAAAATATATGTGGGAGCATTTAAAAATAAATGAGAACCTATTATATAGGATATTACAGAAAAAAATATAATTTGCCTTCAGTAACTGTAATATCATATTGAATTTGAGGCATTGCAAATTTCGAGATCTTTCTACATACGATATGGTGCCAAAAATTCAGAATCATACCAAATAAGCATAATATATTATTTTCTTGAAGATTTTTGGGAACATGCCGGCTTGGCTCTTCTGGCCGCTTCCGTTGGGATGATTGGGCCTTGGTTTCGACGTCATAACCATATACCCACGTTTCATCACCAGTTATGACCCTTTTGAGCAAATCTGGATCGTCGTTGACGTCATTCAACAACTCCCGAGCGATACTAATGCGACGTTGCTTTTGCTCAAAATTTAGCAATTTCGGAAAACAAACTTCACTGCCACACGTTTCATGCCCAAAACATCCGAGAAAATTGCATGGCATGAGCCGATTGATATGCCAACATCCTCTGCAACTTCCCTAATAGTGATTCGACGATTTTCCAAAACCATTTTTTTCACTGTTTCGATGTTTTCTTCGTTTGTTGACGTGGTTGCAACTCCAGGACGCTCATCGTCATTAACATCTTCTCGGCCTTCTGTAAAGCGCTTGTACCACTTATAAACACTTTTTTGAGGCAAAGTAGACTCGCCGAATGCCACATTTTAAGTGCGTTGGAGCACTTTATTCCATTTTTAATGCAAAATTTAATACATATTCCTTGATCCATTTTTTTCAAAAGTTAAAAATCGAAGAACACACACATGATAAACATATGTGTACGAACATAATAAAAAAAAATCGATAATCGAATGTACACAGCCCGCGAAAATTCAAAATTCACCTTTTCTTTGGAACACCCTCGTATGTCCATTCATAAACTGAGTTTTTGTAATTGGATTGTTCTCACTCACGCGTGAACAATATGTAAAACTCAGTACATATAATAAATAAATAAAAGGCATGTACAAAAAAAAATCACAACTGTCGCAAACTTTGGCAGGAATTTAGTCATGTTCTATTGCCCAAGTGTTGTAAAGAGTAGCTCTACGGTGATGCCAGAGAAAATATTTACCGGTGGGTCTGTGTGCGTGTTGGCAGGTCCTCCTCTGCTGGGTAGTGGTGGTGGTGGAGGAGCTATTAGGTTGGCTGGAGTGGTGGTGGTGGCTCATCTGCTGCATGTGGTGGTGAAGATATCTGGAAAAATAAACAAATAACGATTATCTACTTTATTCATTAAATTTACAAAAATTATCTGAATTATTTGCAATTTAATATGTTTGTTTAACATTGTTAATTCAACAGATTTAATTGCTTTTCGTATATCTGATAGGACATTTACAAGACAGTACCTACAATTTTATTGTGACAATTCAACTTCAGCGTCGCAATATTATACTCCTATGTGACAAATTCAACATCCGACCCCTTGAAATAACAAGGTTCCAACTGACGATTTGGGCTGATTTGAGTTATTGATTGGAAATGGTTTCAACTGCACTATTCTTCATTCCTTCTATAGACACCAACAAAATCTTTACGTCTTTATTTTTATTATTTTTTTTTTTTTATATTCTATATCTACATCATGTAATTTTTTTTTAAATATTCTTTTATATGTCACACAGAGTATTGCACTCACCGCTTTGTTCAGCTGAAATAGACGCATTATTATTGTTTCATTGGAAAAATAAATGATCACAACTACTATACCTCAAATGCAAAGTTACCAATTTGCAAATCCGACATTGTTCGTCGGAACCAACGTTATATTATATTTCCAACATATGTTCGTACAATACTCAAATAAATGTTATTCGATTGGCAAATGAATAATACTACATTGAAAATATTCTTGTTTGTAGAGTATTAATAATATCCCGTCACCGTAAAAAATCTTTCCCATTTTCAAAGTCATATTACTGTACAAAAAATTGTGAAGAGCACTTATGTAACTTTATGAAAAATAGAGTAAAACTTTAAAATATTTTCATATTTATCTTTTTTTTGCAATACGAGACAGAAAAAAATCATTTCTCTAAATATGTTAAGCTATTCTGGGAAAACAAATTATCTGATAAGACAGTACCATTTTAAAAAAATGACATTTTGAAAAAAACAGTGAGTAATTACGAAATTACACAGAACGCAGAAAGCGCTCCGGTTTCTTCCGAAAATCCAGTCTTTCAAGAAATCTGCAGAACGAAGAAGTGTTGAGAGGTACAAGCTCAAGTGGCTGGATGATGTGGAGTACTGATAGAATACTGTACCCTTAGACGTAAGGAACTGGAGGGAAACTACAGAAGAATGGCGAGTAATAAGTTGACCGGATAATTCAACACACGTATGAATCGGCACTTTTAAGTGTGGTTATTTCATATGTGTGTTGAATTATCATGGAACCGTGTTATAATGATAGTTTACCTGTGATGAGGGGTGTAGGGGGGAGGCGGCCCCAGCTGCCAGTATCCCCCCGGCGAATTGGCACCAAACCCGTAAGCACTATCACCCGAAGAACTACCACCCACCCTAGAATATAAAGCAAAGATATACATATGTATATACATATTTCTAATACATACATAAATCATAAAATATAAATAATTTTTCTAATAGATTAAAGAAATAAAGCAAAAATTACATAATACAAGATACTGAATATATTTTCTACTTATTTCTAGGAAACCTGGACACATTTTTAGGAATTTCATTGAAATTGCAACAATAATAACCACTTGATGCTTTTGAACAAGAAGTGTTCGTGGGCGGCGCATGTGTCGTATCGCGCCAACCCGAGCACTGCTCGCGTGTTTCGACTTGTTTGCATTACACAAGACAAACAAACGAACTGAGCCAGTTGCCACTCGACGCTCGTAGAAATTTACGAAAATCGTTTCTTCTGTTTTAACTTACCATAGTTTTGTTTAATTATTTTAATTGTTTTTTTTTTTTACTTTTAAGTTATTTTACTTTTTTATTGCTTCTGTTCTGTTTTTTTTTTTGAACTGGACAACTTTTAAATTATGTAAACCCGAGCATGAAGTGGTTAATTTATGGTTTATAAATTTAATTACCTAATTAATGCAAGGGACTATTTATCTTCCATAGAATATATAATAACAGGTGTTGATAGATAGAATCTGACCTTTGATTAGAATTCCTAGGCCAAGGAAACCAGCTCCAGGGTGAGACTCGTCTCCCGGTGCCAGGGTTCGGAGAATAAAGGTTGCCAACACGACCTGGACACAATAAATGTTATTATTAATAATATATAACGTCAACTAGCTATCAGTAAAGTAATATGTAATCTAAACTTCAAGTTAATCTAAACTTCACATTAATATAAACTTCATGTTAATCTAAACTTCACTTTAATCTAAACTTCACGTTAATATAAACTTCACGTTAATATAAACTTCACGTTAATCTAAACTTCATGTTAATCTAAACTTCACGTTAATACAAACTTCACGTTAATATAAACTTCACGTTAATCTAAACTTCACATTAATCTGAACACGGTGTTCAGGAATATAGAGGTACGTGCAGACCATTAAGATGATGTACAAAAAAATTGAGGACGCCGCGATCGTTTAAATGCTTTTAAATGGCAACACTACAGCCTTTGACGACCTCCGTAATTGAGTGGTTACGATAATCAGCTACGAATCCGGAGGTCACGGGTTCAAATCCCGCCGTGAGCAAATAATTTTACAATTTATTCATTTCAAAATAATACATAATATATTTGTGGCATGTTCCAGAGAGGTGATGCTTTTAGTATCGCCTTAGTGAAAGACAACCATTCAGAATCAAAATGTTGCTTAAAATGGCTTTAGTCATGTTTGATGACCATATCTGAATAGCCAAGAACTTCCCCACCTTCCTCTTTCCTCTCCCCACAACATAGCCCGATTGGGGATGCCATAGTCTCACTGGCTCGAGACGGTTGGTAGCAGTTGGGACTCTTGTGCAGTACTGTTAAAATACCGCATTTAAAATCCACGCGACCGAATATTACGGTCGAAGAGCAATGCGATATTTCCACAGGTACCGTGCAGAATGGATTCAGCACATATGGGCTCACAATCCCGAGAAAATACTTCATACAAAAAAACCAAAGCAACGCAATCCCCCCTGATGGTGAAATTAAATAACCTAGGCCGAACCATGTCAAAGTTTATTCCCAGCACTAGTTGAATGTTTGATGGCCCTATCGTCACTTTGCAGCCGGCTGAACTTTGCACAATAAGGATGGAAGTTAAATGTTATTATTTTACTTTCTATAGTTAGTAGTAAATATTTTAAAGTTTCTATTTTCTTGTTACAGCATTTCTCTAACAGTTGCCTTTTAATGGCATTTGTTAATCTACTAGTAAAACGAACAGATTATAATGCGTACTTTTTTTTTATTCATAATTAAATCCTTTTTTAGATAAGATGTTCCTTTGTTAAGAAAGTTTCAATAAAGACCGTATTGTCTCAAGTAGCTAGTTATTATAATACCCCTCCCTCCAACTTTTATTTAAATGATGTGACTGCCGCTGTATTGGACGATCCGCTGAAGGACAACAACAGTAAGTACATTTTAATAAAATATAATGTCTTCTCTTGACTTTCTGATTAAACCCCCAATTAAAAAACACGACCACCGCTGATTAATATGTATATCAAAGAAGCCATTTATAAGATGTTAAATCAAAATGCAAAACGTGGATGTTTATCAATTTTCTTTCATTTAATTTTAATTTATTTCCACACTTTCTTAACGGACTGTAAGTAATTATTATGTTGAAAGAAGTAAAATATAGTCCTGCCGCTGAGAGCTTCATTGTAACCTCTCCTACACTTGAAAGAGAGAGAGTTTACAGTGGAGCTATAAGCGGTACACCTGTATATAGTCTTACCCGATGCCCAAATCCTGTGCTGCAGATCCCAAGAGACCGCTGCAGCGGCTCTGCACTCGGCACAGCATTCACCACAAACCTGGACATGGAAAAGTGTATTGATATGCACATATACCCTTAATTCTGTTTTTGCATCAGAGATATGTTCTATGTAAACAATAGTGCATGTAACGCATAGGAAAATAGGAGATAGGTTCTATTGTATGAAAAGCATTCTAAAATGTAAAAAAATAAAGCACATTGATGATGATTTTTCTTATTCGGTAGTGTTTGGAAGGGGGTGGGAAAAATCTAGGATTCTTATATACTTTGTTGATTGTGTTAGAACAAAATGGTTTAATAGTCAGCACCCACACCCAGCAAACACACTTAGCAGGTTGCTAACTCAACAAACCCTGAACATAAATCTTGGTAATAACCGCCTTCAAAAGGCTGATGTTACAAAATATCTTTGCCTATTCATTGACTCACAACACACGTGTTTAAACATGTTTTATCCACGTACACCAACATAGCACAACAAACTACATGTACCAAAAATACACTCAACAAAAGATGGACTAAAATCTTTAGAATATATAGCTTACACACAATACAAATTACCCAACGATATTAAAAATGCAAGCCAATGTGAAAGGTCTCAAAGCAAGATGCTTAAACTCTATTATTTGAAAGAATACCTTAAGAGAAACGGCCGCGCTGCCTGTTTCATGCATAACTTAATTTTGGATTTGAGGCCAAAATACCCATCCAACCTGAATGATATATATTTTTTTAATTAAAGGTTTAGTAAATATCTAGTATGGGTGAGAAGTAATTTATTTATTTTTGTTTTAAATTATGAAGTATAGGGCATGAAAAAAAAATTCATAATTTTATATGAAAACTTAAAAAATTATTTGCGGGTTTATTTCTTTAAATTATCTAATTTGCTAAGTAAATATGATTACGTAAATAAAAACATAAAAACAAAACATTTTAAAAAAATGTTTTTTCGGGTCAGTATTTTAAAATACGTATGGCAAATTTGTGTTCCAACGTAAATTGGTTGTTTTTAATTTAATTTAAAGTCCACTATAATGCTTAATATTTTTTTAAATTTTTTATTTTATATTTTCAAAGCAGACGGGGTAAAACTTTTTTTTAAATCACCGTTAGTCCCCAAATAATTGTCAAAGGTGCCTCTAAAATCGCGAAAAATCAATTTCTCTAATGACCTATATTTCATAATGTAAAATAAAAATAAATAAATTACTTCTAATCCGTACTAGATATTTACTATACTTTTTGATGAAAAAAATATCATTAGGTTTAGGTGGGTATTTTGGCCTCAAATCCAAAATTAAGTTTAGTATGAAACAGGCCGCATAGCCGTTCTTCTTAACAGGTATACTAGTAAGAGATCCCATGCACTATTTTATGCTCTAAAAGCGAGAACTTCTGTTTACCAGAACATGCCAATCAGCAGAGCGACTCAACGATGCTGCATTGACTGTTGACATTATCAATATCACTTACAGACAGTTTAGAGACTACCTTTTGACCCATGTCACTATAAAGTAAAACTGTTATAAAACTGGCCCCCGTGACTTTTTATACTTTTCCTATCAACCTTTCACTTCTTAAATGTTTGATACAGATTATCATCTTTAGTATTGTTTAACAAATGCTTACTTACTTGTACTATTTGTTATTCCTAATACTTCACTATGCATATATTTTTTACCAGTTCTCATTTCTTGTAATGTATCTTAATTTCTGTAACATACCTATATCATATTTGGGGAAGCTGTGTGGAGGGTCTTTTAGAGGATAGGAAGGAGTGAACTTGGGTCTTGAAGAGATCCGTGTTGTAGGAGGGAGGAAACACAGAGGCCGACAGATCATTCCACAGCCAAGATGTTGAAAGCAAGAACTAGTTGTAGAAGCGACTCATTTTCATGTAACAAATGTCAACCGTGTGTAAATGTTGGGCGCGCGTTTGGCGTATTTCCCGACTATGCACCGGTGCCGAAGGATTCAATGACACTAGTTCCTCAGAACATCTTCCATTAAAATACCGGTAGAACAAGGACAGCATTTCCACCTGACGTCTATGCTCCAAAGATTGCAGTCCGTTTGTGAAGATAAGCGAAACTATCGTTTGATCATATCGCGGATCGCCAGTTTCTGCAGAGTCAAGGGTTTTTTTCAGATATTTTGGGGGTCCTGACCAGAGGTGGCTGCCAAATTTTGCAGTGGGGCATACTTGTGATTTGTATAGGGTCAGCAGTTGTGTACTATTTATTAACTGTATAATTAATTACCTGTGGCTGCTGTGAATGTGGCCGTGTGGTGCCGCCCTGAGTTGTGACGGTGCCAGTTCCAGCAGGTCGATAGAGAGAGCGGCACCGCAGCTCTAACTGTTCCCAGTACATTTTCTTCCGTTCATGGCTGAAAAATTAAATAAAAAAACACATACTATTAATTTTTATTTATTTTTTTAATGTAAATCAAATTTAAGAATGTTATTATTTAGTCCTGGTAGTAGCTTAGATTTTTATTATTGTGACAGCTGTTTTGGCGTTCACAGCCATTTTCAAACTGTGGTTAAGCCACGTTGAGATGATTTATTTATATGATTTTATTTACCCCCACTCAATTAAATTTTTTATGGTGTCTAAAATGATTTATTACCGGTGAAACCGATTTACTGAGAAAATAATTATGGTAATAGATTCTCTATTCTGTGAGGTATTTACAGTTAAAATCTGTTTTCCCCGCATTAAATGCAATGTTTTCTTGTTGTTGTTTTATAATGACGGGAACGCTATTGACTTATTTAAATGTGTTATATTGTTCAGGTCCTGTGAACATACTAAGAAGTCAGGAAGAAATAATTTAATAATAACTTTATTAAATTTGATTTACATTAATTTTTTTAAAATTAAATGGAGTTCTACGAATTAAACACAAAAATAATTAATACATACAATTAAGCTGACAGTTTTACACTGATGTCTGAACCCTCACAAATCTCGCGACATCTGTAGATATGAGATAATAGAAACGACCTTTCATATATAGATATGGCATAGAAGCATGGTGACTTTCACTGAGTTACGACCAAACTGCAAGGACTATGCAATGAAAGTTATGCGTTTGTAGTGTAGGTAGAAACAGAGGCAGGGTGCCGCTGTGCGTAGATGCGATTTCCCCAGAACGGGTGAATGATGCTGGCGACAGGTGTTGGGCGAGCTGTTTCATAATAACAATGGTTCATGGCCCACCTTCCTTGTTTCTATTATTTATAAAAGAAACTCTGTCATAAGATGTTTATGTCATGTGTTGGTTCTAAATAAGAATAATTCTTAATGTCAGTTTTCAAGAAACAGAAATAACAATTTCTCAGATCCAAGATCCAGAACGGTATGCGCTGAACATCTTCAGATGAAAACAAGGATTAACAGTTATGTTACGAATTATGACATTTAAAATAGCTTCAGAATATTTCTAATTATTACCCTTCTTGACAATATTTGAAAATCTTCTACTAATGTAGCCGTAATGGAGGACTTAGCCAGCTGACGAATTGAACTCACGACGCCTGGGCGGTACCCAGACATGATGTCAACTCAGCCACTGATCAGTCTACTTATACTGGTTATATTCTTTATATAACTGTTTGTTAAACTAACTAAACATCACACCGATTCTTCGCAGGGGTGGGCAGAGAGGACAGACCGCCAAACAACTCGATCTTGGCATACACTTCTTGCTTCGTTCCTACATTCTCTTTTGTTATTCTGACTTCTGACATGGCCCGACCTCAAGTATTTTTTTTTTAAAAGAAAGATGAATATTCCCTGGTTACGGATAACCTGACAATATTTGAAAATCTCCTACTACCTCCACCCCACCTGGGTGAGACCCAGAAGTGATGCCAACTCAGCCACTGACTGGTCATTTGATTCACTTGATCATGCCATGTCTTCCTAGTGTCCCCAACTTCTTATTCTATTCACATTCGAGTCATATATTCTCCTTACACTCCTTTCTTCGTTCTTTCGCTCTACGTGCCCAAACCATCTAAGCGTCCGTTTCTTAATCTTACTCATTGCGCTTACATTAGCTTTGCATTCTTTGCGAATCTCAACATCTTTCACACAATCATGCATAGTTTTACCACACATTCGCCTCGGAGATCTCATTTCTACAGCATTCAGTTTACTTTAATCCTTCCTCTGCCAGTTCCATACCTCACTGCCATACATCAGGGTCGGTATCAGGACTCCATTGTGGACTGCTAACTTCACTTCTTTAGATAAATTTTTGTTAGCGCCAACCGCGTTCAGTCCTCCATTATTGGAGTTTCCTGCATTCGTCCCTTTTTCAATATCTCTATCAGTCTTTCCATCTCTCGTATACATACTTCAAATATTCAAACTCATCGACCTACTTGTTTGTTTCCTAAATAAAATGATGACATACCTCAGTAGCTGATAGGCCAGCATTGCCGAGCATATGCAGACCAGCACTCCGGCCACTGAGAGCCCGAACACTGCGCCCAGACACTTGTAGAGGGCCCCGTGCACTGTGCCGCAGTCAACTACCGCCTCAAAGACGCATTTTACACCTGGAATATAAACATACATTAATAAATGTGGACTAATCATAAAATCTCCTCTGCACATTTACATTCCTATGTGGAATCATCAGGCTAAATACAACCTAATTAAATATATTGTATTGTACATTTTTTGTGTACAGTGCCAGGGAACATTTCTCCCTCTTCCTGTATGGTTAGAAGTGCATAAATGTGGAGATAATCTGCCTATTGCTACTGTAGGGCTTTTATTTCATTTATTTCAAAGAATTGTAAAGAGCGGCACTTGCTGATAGCAATCTTATATTTAAGCCTGCTCACTAAGGTAATGGAGGGTATAAGGAATTTGGGCGGAGACGGAGGGGGTTGGTGCTGGAGCTCCAGCGGCCGAGGTTGGAAATGGAGGGATTCGAGTTTGATTCTAATTTGTAGTAAAATGTTTTGGCTAAATCTATTATATGTTTTCGGAGTGGAGGAATTTTGGAGCCCGTGTTAATTATGCTATTCCTGAGGAAGCGGGACTTTTGGTGAATCGTGGGAGCAATGCATTCTGGAATGATTCTATCCCTTTTGTATTTGAAGTAGCCCGTATGGATGATAAGTTAACCTAATTAAATGAAACAAAAAAACCTTGTTTTAACCACTTTTTATTTTTAAGGCTGACCGGTTTCGGAACAACTGTTCCATCATCAGGGGAAATATAAAGTAAACTGTATTATAAAATTATAGCAGAACACACATATTAGGTGTCGCAGTGGGGATGGGGGCGTGACTAGGGATTAGTAAAGAGTGGGGAAAGAGATAGAGATTGAGAAAGGGGTGAAAGGAGACATATTTAAAATGGGGCTGTAAGATAGGTTTTTTTGGTTGTTAATAACAGATTAATTATTATTAAGGGACTTCTTAGTTATAAATACAACTTCTTTAACAATTGCGCAAGTTGATATTCCTTGCGTACCGAAGGTGCGACTGCGACGTGCGACTGACGTGTTGCATGAGAGAGATGCATGAAAGAGGGAAAGAATGTAGGTAAACATATATAAGAGAGTGCAAGATTGTCCAGTGTATCTCTATGTCATCCGAGATAATATATTATGTTAATTGCACTGCTGTAAGTAAAAATACAGTAATTACCATGGGAGTCATTATTCAGAATGAGGGGTCGAGTTTTGTTTAACCTTTTGGCATATCTATTTACAATTGGCTTAATGTATTGATTTTTGCTAAAACACTTCTAGACACTTCTTCTATATTATCATTACAATGAAGTTTTTAAAAAATAATAATATCATTTTCAGCTTCAACAACATCAATAACATTGTATTTTTCAATCTTATCACTCTAGCACACTCAATAGTCACGAGCCGCACAAATATGCGTTTTTTTCTGTTTTCACTGTGTATTTACTTACCAATGGTGAGTGTTTATCATGTAGTTGTGGTAAGTAAAAAAACAGTATAAAATTTTAATGCGGTTTATAAGTTTAACAAGATATTTACCTCTTTGTATCTTTATTTTATGTATAAAACAGATTTTAGAACAATAAAAACAATAAATGCAATGAAAACATTTCACTGAAACGTTACAAATGTAGGTTATAATAATGCCGCCATGAGTGAAAGACAGTATGACAGGAGAATGTATTTCAAGATGGTAGATATAAACACAGCATAATAATAATAGTGAAAGACAGTATGACAGGAGAATGTATTTCAAGATGGTAGATATAAACACAGCATAAAATAATTGGATGATTTGTATAGCGCCCTTCTTGTGAAAAATCACCTCAAGGGCGCTCTACAAATCTTAATTCCTATTCTTCATCTAATTATGCACAAACAGATACAGAAAAACATACTTACCTGGCATGTCGCTTCAGTTCGTAAATGTAAGTATAAACGAAGTAATTTCAACATAGGAACTGTGTTTTTACTTACCAACAGCGATATCAAAAACAATATCATCGTTTTTTAACACGAAAAACGAGTAATGTAAAATTATGTAAAACATAATAAATTCAATACTTAATAAATTCCCATATTCAACAAATTTTTGCTAATTTTGGTAATTACTGTGTTTTTACTCTTACCATGGCAGTACAGTCTTTTGGCTATTATTCCGCTATCTCAATATCACATTAAAATCTTCAATGTAGAAAGATATTATACTATGTATGTTGCAGTAAATAGAATATGATTACCTTCTTCATCTTCAGCGGGATTCTGGGAGTCTGTGAGGGCGGAGTAGCAGGTACAAGTCCTGGTCTTCTCCGTGTACACACACTTCCTCAGTGTCTGCAATCTGCAACAAAAAACCAATGTTCACAACATTCACATCATTTTGATGTCCATCGTCACATTTAACAGACCTTAATGGCTTTTCAGCTGTCATAACAAACTTTGATGTGTAGATACATGTAAAAATAAAACAGTGTGAAGAAGCCACAATTGTTACAGATCATTTAGACTGATTCAAACTCAACATTGTAATGTGCCAACTTCACGATACCTATTGACTAAAGATTACAAATACCTATGTATAGTACAGGTAAAATAGGTTTTCCAAAACCTGCTAAACGACTTTTGTAGTTTGTCAGCATGTACTTATTGACAAAATTTAATACAATATAAAATGGCACATTTTATTAAATTTTTCAAACTATATATAATATATGATGATGGCAAAAAATTAACAGTTGTAGATTAATATTTTTGATAACAGAAAACCGAGCATTTAAGTAGGTATAGGAGTACACTAGAGCGTAATATTATTTATATTAAGATAAAGAAAAAATAAATATGAAAATTTACTGTTTTGATTTATAATATAGCAAATTTAATTTACTTTAATCTTGGACACTATTAAATCTACAGAGACCGTTTTCATTTAAAATTGTAGAAAATTTAGTTTAGTGTTTTAAAAAATACAAAATGGTCTTTAAGGAAAAAATTTGTTCTTTGCGCTTGAAATTGACAAAAATTGAACAAAGGTCGAAAATTTCGCTGATTTTTTACAAAGATCCAGAGGTGTGATGAGGTTGTAAAATGAATTTATCATAAGCCCTTCATCATATACAACATATGAAAAAATTACAACTACCCCATTTGATTCAAGGCATGAAGGAAATATGTTTAAAATTACTGAACTAGGTCTTTTCAATGTAATAAATTTTTTTGCTTAAATAATTGCGTTATTTTGTATGTTTTTTCACTAAAAACCTGCTGTATATCACCAAATATTGATTATATCGGGAGTGATGTCAATCATTTCAGCACTAATGTAGAAACCATAGTCAACGATACTTCACTCACTTGTGAAACATGTATTTTTCAAAAAATACCCTACGTACTTTCCTCCTCCTAGAGGGGTGTTCAACCACTTAAATTTGAGCGGACTCAGCGGATCTACATTTCTACTACCAAGATTTATTTATTATATTAACTATTAAATGTGGCATCAGGTCGTACAATAACAGAGAGTATATAAATAATAAAAGTTCATGAAGGATATAAAAGTAAAACATATACGTACATATAAAACATATAGTGAACTTAACTTATATTATTTTTATAAACAATAATTATTAGCCTGAAACACTCATCCAAATTGAAAAAACCTTCTGAGAAAAGATAAATGTCGACGACAGGACTCGAACCTGCACCCTTCTGAACTTATATTGATTAATAACATATGATAGTATAGCCTTCCGCTACATCTGCGTATCTATCACTAACTTTATGTAGTCTAGGTACAAGCGAGTGTCTGTAAAGCTCAGTCCTGGTGTTGTTACATTTAAACAGGATTTTGGATCGAGTTGCTCTCGCAGGTATATGAAATTGAATGAGGTTAATTAAATCAGGGGAGCCTATAATACTACCATTTACAAGTTTGAATGAAGATGAATGTATCGTATCAATTTGGTTCTATTTTACCTGCAATATCAATATGTATCGGTATGGAAATGGAGGGAAGAATGAGATGGGTGAAAGGAAGGTTGGAAAGTACTTGACTTCAGACCTGATCACCTAACATGGTTAAAACCAATGGTGGTGTTTCACGGGGGGGCATTCTGAGAGTATGGACAACTTTGAAAGGTGGTGCAAATTTACGATTGTTGCAAGTGACTCACCCAGGTATGTACGTGTTACATTATATGCGTAGTATTGTTACCTGTTCATGTGTATGACGGTGGTGGTGATGGTGACCAGCACGCAGGTGAGGGCACACACCAGGCAGCAAGCGCCCACCACCTTAATCTGCAACGTTTCAACCTGCTCAATCCACAATGCCACATTATACTACTGGACTTGTTCAAATCACATTATAGCCTACACATATATTATATTATTAAATCCACAAACTACAAAACATAAAAATTAACAATAATAATTTTAAAATGAATATTCGGTGAAATAAATGTTTCTAATTTTAAAACTGTCAATTCATGGTGGAATTCCATTTTCGATGACATCGATGCTATATATACCATAGATTTAGTTTTAATTGTGCAAGTCTGACGATGCCTGTGATAGGGCGAAACCGGTGTGGTCGAAAAGAGATAGGTGGAAAAATGTTACAAAGGGATTTTTTAATTTAAAAAAAACATTTTAAATAAATGTTTGTAGATATCTTCAGACCAGTGGCAGTTTTCTCTGAAGAGTGTTCTGCAGTGAACTCCCATTCAAAATACGAGATCATAAGACTAATTTGCATTATAATGCAAGGACATTATATACAGCGCGCTGTTAAAATTTCGGACTTAAATCCATGCAACCAAAAATTACACTCAAAGAGCAATGCGATATTCCCATAGGTGCTGTGCTGAATGGATTCAGCACATATAGGTTCACAATAGACGATGAAATTAAATAACCTCGGCTGAACCATGTCGAAGTTTGTGCTCAGCGCCAAGAAGGAATGTTTGAAGACACGAGACCTCGGAAGTTTAACGAGTGTCACCGAGATGGCCCTTTCCGTCACTTTGCCAGCCGGCTGAACTTTGCACAATAGATGCAAGTTAAATGTTATTATTTTACTTTCTATATAGTATTAAATAGTAGTAAATATTTGTTAGTTTTATTTTCTTGTTCATACATTTCTCTGACCGTTTGCTTTTTTTGTTTTCGTATTCAAAATTCAATACTGTTTTTAGATAAGACGTTATATTCCCAAGTTAAAAAAGTTTCGACAAACGCAATATCTTCTCTCGAATTTCTGATAGAACCCGAGTAAAAAAGACCACGAACCGCCACTGCTTCGGACAGATGACATAATCATCGCAAACACGTTTTGACTGCCTGGGAGAAGAACTTATAGTGAAGGAAAGGAAAATAAAATGAAAAAATATTAATTATTGCTACTAACCAAATAACTGTAGCGATTTCTCCTCCTAGCCAGGCTCATTATACAAAGTCCAGTCGCCACCAACTAAAATTTATAAAATATATATAAAATAAATACACACGGGGTTGAAACATCATACACCTCTGTCCTGACACGCTCTTCATACTGTATTCATATTGATATATTGTCTCATATATACTCCTCTATTATACCAATTCATGGCATAAAATGACTCAATCTCAATCTCAATCTAGATCCGGTGTAGAGCCTCAGGAATCGCCCTGTGAATCTCATCAATCCCTGTGGGAAAGAGTGGAGAGGGCATTCATTGACCACATGCTGGGTGGTCTGCATCACATTTGATGACTCTTTAAGGCCCCACCTATGCATTATGTGGGCACAACAGCTGTGGGAGCACTTCACCCTATTGTTGGAGGAGCAGAGTTTACGAGGCAGTGAGAACCGAGGCTGTCTCTCAGTGACGCCAGGCATGAGATGGACATTTCTCACATCAGCCGATTACCACTCAACTTGATTCACTTAAGTGTCTTCCTAGGGTGGCCCCAACTGCTTCAACCATCCACTTGACCAACATATATTCGTCTGACACACATCTGCCATTCAACCACCCTGCAACTTGATACCATCTGTAGGAGTCAGACTATATATCGTGTAACTCCATATATGCTGAAGAATTTGATGAGTCAGCGACAGCCAGCTGGCTTCCACCATAAAAGTCAGACAGTCATAAAAACAGTAAACGTTAGTGATTCTGATGAGTTGAGAAAAGACAACATAATTAACGCAGAATATATTTATTGACAAAATATTTTATACTGATTAACAAGAACTAAGGAAACACCTTTTATAGCGTGAAACCGTTGCCTTTTCTATGCATCTAGTGAAATTGTCCTTTGTTGAACTCTGCTGCAATCTTGGAAAGTTCCTTAAATTCGCTGACATCTAGGTGACCGGCAGCCGGCGGTCGTCCATCCAGCGAATTCTCCACTCCAGCATATTGAGGCAACTGGCTTTTTAAAATCATTGCAATACTGCACATGTATTACATCTACATCTTCTTCCCTTGTCGTACTCAGGTCGGGGACCCATTACATCAACAAGGCGCCTGTCCTGCGCTACACAACAGGATCCGTCCATAGTAGGTCCAGCCCCTGGAGTTTGTTTCTCCAACCTGTGTCTGGGGAGGCCCACTAGAGATCTTCCCTCCCGAATAGAACTCAAGAATTTTCAACGCAATTTGTTCTTCTGGCATTCTTAATATGTGCCTAAACCACCTCAGTTGCGACTTTTTTATGAAGAGTAGCAGTGGTTCGATGTTTAGCTTCTCCCGGATCATCGAGCTTCTTATTCGATCCCATTTTGTGACTCCTGCAACTCCTCTCAAAAATCTAATTTCGACAGCTTGGACCCTGGAATGTGTTCACTCGTTCAACATCCAGATGTGGTGACCATAACCAAGAGTTGGGCGATACACTGATTTGTACACTGCACATATATTAGTTCTAGTTAATTGACCTCCACACATCCGAGCCTTGCTTTCTTTTCCAATGTTCTCATTTGCAATACAATCATACATGGTTTCACCACACATACCTAAGGATCTCATTTCTACAGCATTCAGTCTATTTTCATCTTTCCTCTGCCAGTTCCATTCACTGGCATTCAAACATCACCTAAGTTATAGACTGTTAAAACAACAGTGTCTCACCATAGCTGCCGGCACCGGCGTGGGGATGGTCTCCAGGTGGTGCAGGCTGTCCGTGTGCGCCCTCAGTAGCATGGCGGCGGCCAGGAGCAGCCCCCCGAGCAGGCACGCCGCCGCGCCCATGCCCAGGCACCACCACACGTACTTGCGTGGGCCTGGGGCGGCCGTGACTGCGCCGCTCGACGGGGCTGGTGGGTCAGAACGGGTTGAACTGCCTGAATGGACAAAAGAGATGTGAATTGTTTGTTTTAAAATGTAGTTTTGGAGATGATATAAATTCATGGTTATGGTGGAGCAAACAGTCTGTCAAGAAGAACTAGAAATTTAATAAAATGGAACTGAAATTTTTCATTACTGTGGCAACACCGATTTTGGAACAAATTTTAGTACATTCAAATATGTGAGGTTATGCTCGAATCTTGAAAGACAGTTTGACATTTACAGGAAAAACATCATAAAAGTACCACTAATTTCTGAACACTGTTTGTTGACGTGAAAAATATTCACTTGGACCATACTGTTTTTTTAAAGATACATTATTTTTCCTTTGAATATTGGTGTAGCCATAACCACTAAAGAGCCATGAATGAAAGATGATGTGACTAAGGAATAATGAGATTGAACGCAGGTCATTCACAACATCAAATTGAGAGCAAGACTTCTCAAATGGATCAAATTCTTCCTCTCACTGAGAGAAAACTATAAGTTCGAATTGGCAACCAACTGTCAAATAAGCGAAATGTGACCAACAGTGTCACTCAAGAATCAGTCCTGGGTCCAGTTCTATTTATTTTGTAGATCACAGATCTGCATACTATAATAAAATCAAACTCCAGCTGTGTCGCAGATGATACAAAATTCTTCACCAATCCATACATAAATCATGACCAACTGCAAAACGAATTAAATTAAGTATATCAATGGACAAAAGATTGGCTTTTAAAACTTCATGTTATAAAAAGACTGTTCTACATATTGGAAAATCTAACTCTAAGCTTTCATTCAAACTTGATGGAACACCTCTAAAAGCAGTGACGCTACAACAAGACCTAGGAGTTACCATATCACAAGACCTGAAATGGGAGTCGCATATTGCTGGGATCGTCAAAAGAGCAAATTCAATAACATTCTTAATCAGAAAAGCCTTCCTTGATCTAACATCGGATATAACTTAATGGTACAGTGGTGCCTCGCATAACGAACGCCTCGCACAGCGAACGCTGCACACAACGAACTTCCTTTTCGTTCATTTCACGATTCATACAATGAACTTCGCTTCACACAACGAACTTCGCTTCACACACAGAAGTGGTGAAGGACATCATCACAGTGGCCCAAAGGTTGGAATTAGAGGTAGAGGAAGAGGATGTAGAGGAGCTTATTGAGGAACACAAAGAAGAGCTGACAACTGAAGAGCTCCAAACACTTCTGGCCCAACAACAGGACAATGCTCAAAGGGAAGCGTCATCTGATAACGAGGAGCAACAATCAAACAATCAACCAATTCCAACTGCTGACATCAAGAACATCCTGGTCAAATGGAAAGCAGTTCAGGAGTTTACCAATGCCCACTATCCGGATTCCGCTGAAGCAAACAGGATCAACGACCTGTACTCCGATACTCTTGTCCATTATTTCCGGCAGATGTTGAAGAAAAGAGAGAAACAAACGACTTTGGACAGGTTTTTCACTGCACCATCGGCCAAAAAGCGGAAAATGGATGAAGATGTGCAAGATTCGATTATTTCTTAAAATTAAAAAATGTGTGTTTTTTTCATTATGTTTTTAGATGTATCTAAATAAAAATAATAACAAAAAATTTATCTTTTTTTTATGTCATCTTACCATATTTTATGCTACAGAACGAATTATTTTTTTTAACATGTATTGTTATGGGAAAACGCGTTTCACATAACGAACTTTTCGCATAACGAACTTGCTCCTGGAACGAATTAAGTTCGTTGTGTGAGGCACCACTGTACTTGCACTATGTTATTCCTGTATTTGTTCGATATATTATCTTTGAACCTACTGTGATGTGTTTTGCACCTGTTTATTATAACTAACTTTATATGTAAAAGCCCATGTAGGGCGTATATTATACAATAAATAAATAAATAACTTAAAAAATATACAAAACATATGTCCGTATTTTGCAAAGAATATAGATCTAATAAAAAAGGTAGAGACGATTTGCAAAAATACTAAGAGCTGCACTATGAAGATAGACTCAAGGAATTAAAATTACTAACATTAAAAGAATGAAGAAAAAGGGGTGACTTAATTGAGACTTTCAAAATTTTATCTGGACATTACAGTTGCCCTGGTATTCAAGAAATCTTCACCACCAGCACAAATGTAAATCTCCTTGGACAAACACCTTTTGCATCCAATCCTAGGAAACACTTCCTTGCAAATAGAGTAGTGGAAGCACGGAACTAACTTCCACAACTTGTCATCGATGCTTGCTACAAATATAAATCAATTTAAAGCTCCATTGGGTTGTCACTCGGAGAGAAGAAAGGATTGACTTATTGTGATATATTAGACATGAGCGCATCAGCAGAATGATGCCTTAGTAAAAGATTGTCCTAAATTTAGTTACCGTGGAGATCATCAATTAATAATAAATGAATGGGTCACCTTGAGTGGCATGTCGCGGGCGAGGACGAGGCGGGGGGCGGGGCGGCAGAGCGGGGGGCCGTTGCTCTTTACCGGCGGCGGGCCCCGGGGGTTGCGGGGATGGGGGCCCCCCGACAGAGGCGCATTCTGCGTACTGGGCGCCCCCACACGAGCAGGCCACATGGTACTGGAACGGACAAATATCATTAGGCAACTGAGTGAAAAAGAATTTCATTACATGGAAAAATTCTTTAAGCATATAAAATAATAATACTGAATCCTTGAAATTCCAAAACTTCATCAGATGCCTAATATTTGATCCAATCTTGTTATTTAAAATTATGAATAATGGCCTGGACTCGCCAGAGCTCATCAACTTTATAAACATTCACATACCACCAAGACCAACCCAAACAAACCAATTTTGCCCGCATGCAAGACCAATCTTAGGATAAATTCTCCAATTCCCCGTATTTGTGCGCAATATAATGAAAAATTTTACAATATCGACATTCTTCACAATACCCTTTCAAAATATCAAACCGAAGTAATACGTACGACCACAAATTGATGCATAAAATAAAATAAAAGTTGAAATTTTTTTTAAATCTCTAATTCTGCAGGTCATGAGGGAATGTGGCAAGACCCGCTACTGCAAACAGTGTTTGGAATGTAATTTAGTTCATACAACATTAATATAGTCGATTAAAGTTCAATTCACATCTACCGGCACCGAGCACTACAGACACGGCAAAATAGTTGCATACATTATCTATGAACACATTCAGGTAGCTTCGCTTCTTTGTACAACTTTTTGTTTGCGCCAACCGCGTTCAGTCCTCCGTTAATGGAGTTTCCTGCATTCTCCCTTCTTTCAATATCCCTATCAGTCTTTCCATCTCTCGTAAACATACTTCCCAAATACACAAACTCATTTACCTGCTCCAAGTATTCATCATTCACAACTATATTGCACACTGTTTTCGTACTCTCTCTTTCAAACACCATGACTTTGGACTTATTTACATTCATCATTAGCTCATTCATCATACATACTTCGTTCATCCTAGATACGAGGGACTGTAGATCTTCCATACTGTTAGCAATCAGCACCGCATCATCAGCATACAACAGACAACATACTTGCAGACTACTCATTTTCGCGCCCAAGCCCACCTCTTTCAATTCTTGCATACAATTATCCATGTATAGATTGAATAACCACGGTGACATTACGCAGCCTTGCTTAACACCTTTTGTGATGTCAAACCACCCCGTAAAATCACCGTTTGCCCTAACACATGCAACGCTTCCCTCGTACAGAGATGCGATTGCCTGTATAAGATTTGTATTCACTCCATACTTGGACAACACCTTCCATAACTTTTTTCTGTCAACTCGGTCGTATGCTTTTTGTAGATCTACAAAAGCACAGAAAAGTTTCTGGTTTTTGCCAGAAACTTCTCTGTGAGCATACGCAACGAGAAAATCTGATCCATGCATCCCCTTCCACTCATAAATGCACCTTGCACATCCCATATTTTATCCTTTGTTTTAATTTGTACCCTTTCAATCAATATCCTACCATACAGCTTTCCAACTGAACTTAGCAGGCTAATAGCCCTGTGATTTCCACATTCCATGCGTGACCCTTTACCTTTGTACAGAAGCATAATCACAGCCCTTCTCCAATCTAATGGGGTGTAACCCTCCTCTAAACACTGGTTAAAAAGTTTGCATAACCATGTGAGAATTATACGGCTATCTCCTTTAAAGTATTCAGCAGCAATATTATCGAAACCAACAGCATTACCATTCTTCATACATTTAATTGATCTCTTAATTTCATCCATGCTGATTTTGGGAACATTCACGCCATCGTCATTCATACCTGACTCGCCACTGGAATCACAATTAAGTTGGATAAAAATGAATAATTCACATTTATTACTTATGTGAATAATTTTATTAAAGTACATATTTACTTTTGTAAAATTTTATGTATAAGTGTTGAAAACGAGGAAAAAAACATTGGCTGACTACTACTGATGACCACGCATCGTGGCATGGTGAGCGAAGCCCCGTACCCCTCTCGCTCATTACCGCACCACTCGGTAAGTTATCAATACATGCAGACATGTGTATATATTGACTATTTTTTTTCCCGATTTATCGATTACAAAAAAAAAAATCTGTTCAATAAATGTATAATATAATTGTACTTGTATAATATAATAATTTTTTCCAATACATAAATGTATTGCTGAGGAACACCCAAAATATGAACTCTGCATTTAGTATATTTACAAAGATATTGACATAATTAGAGACATGTTAAATCAGTTGACAGCACAGGCAAGGAAGGGCTAATGGGCCATCCACATAACTGGTTTGCCCAATATTGATTAGTCACCGCGTCCAAAGGCAAAAAGTTGGTAGGCTTGACTCTAGGAAGGGACGAACGGATGGTCGAACCTTTCGACGCCATGGCTTTCTTAGTATCGGGCAAACCAGTCGTGTGGAAGGCCCATGAGCAATGAAGTTATACTACGACAAGAGTTATTCAGTTAAAGACAGTGTTGGCTTACTGCTGCTTAGTACAACTTGAAAGAAAGAAATAAATAATAAGGATAGAATAAGCACACAATGTCTCCAGTATCAAAGGGATCAATGAGGCTAGTTCTGAGAAGCGCATTACATTGAGATACCGGTAGAACGAGCAAAGTATTGAATGAATGAAGAATGGCTAGCTGGCTACCTTGTGCAGGTCACTGGAGACGCTGGCAGTGGAGGCGGTGGAGGGGTCGCAGTCAGCGCAGGGCCCACGGCGCGACATCCCAGCCCTGCTGGCTGCTGGCTGCCAGTGTGTTAGCTGCGCACCATCACTGGATAGCCATTGCCATCATATCAGCTGAGGAAAAACATAAATTATAAATGGTTAACTTTCTATAGCACCGTTTACTTATACAATCACCTCAAGAGCGAGGATATTAAGGAAATTCAAATGAAAAAGAAATCAACACATCGAATGGTTACATTATTTTAATAAAATGAGCCACGGAATTGGGAGAATCTTATTTTATATATAAACGTACATTACATTATTAGCCAATGCTCGTTATACACTTATTATTATTTTCAATTGAACAATATTCACGTGGAAAATGTTCACATCAGGCGTTAGTTCATTTAAGAGCATGACCATTATTCCTCGGGGCATTGCATTATTAATGGTAGATTAGTTCTGCATCTCGGAACGAGGAAAGATCTGTGTGCGCTTTTTGTTTTTGTTTTATTTATTTTATTTTAGTTATTTGTACATTTAGGTTTACAAAATAACTAATTATAACTCTTATAATATTACATATAGATAATGATAATTTAAAAACTAATGATTTTTTTCTTTTTTAACTCAATGTGTTTTTTACAATCTATTTTAAATTTATTAATTGTTTCACTTTTGATTGGGTCCGGCAGAGCATTATAGCATTTCATCCCTTTATAAAATTTACTATTTTGCGTATTGGCTTTGTTCTTTTTCGGTAGCCTAATATCCTTACACGTTCTTGTATTATGTCTGTGAGTGTCCATGTTGTAAATAATTTTGTTGGAGAAATATATTGGTAACAAGTTGTTTCTGATTTTATGTATAAAAATCAATACGTTCAATGTCAGCATTTGTTTTACTGTTAGCCAATTTAATTCCTTTAACATTTTAGCTACTTTTGAATATCTATTTCGCTTTAATATTATTCTCATTGCTCTATTTTGGAGAATTTGTAATTGGTTTAGTTCTCTGTCGTTACATAAGTAAAGTATCGTTGAGCAGTAGTTAAAATGTGGAGCAATAATAGAGTTGTAAGTTGTAAGAGTCGTCTTTCTGGACATTTTTGGACGTATTCTTCCCAATTTTCTTTTTGATATAATCAGCATGTTTATTAAAATTAAATTTTGTACCCAATATAACCCCTAAGTATTTCATATCATTTACATTTTCAATAATTTCACCATCAATTTTTATTTTGCTCTCTCTTAAAATATTGTAAGGCACATAATGGGCAATTTTTTCTAAAATCTCTATTGCTGATATCACCCTTCAAGAGGTTACAGGTCATTATTTTATTTAAGTTTTTAATCGAGCAGGACTGGGTTTATAGTGCAAACCCAGTCTGCCATATTACATGAGATATACTCGTATACAAATATAAATAGACAAATTAATATATAAAATAAAAAAAGGTTAAATAATAATATTAAAATACATGAGAAAATAATTTTAAATGAAAATAATTACAAAATGATAACTACATCAAAATAAAAGAAATAAAATGAAAAACATAATAGTTAATAACAATATAGAATAAATCAATTTAATGTAAGGGATCGTCTTTAGGGTGGTAGTCGCATCATCTACATCCATCGCTCATTGAGTGGAGAGCTGAGGCACTCGGATGCAGCCACGACAATGGCGTTGGTTGACTTCCGTGTCCTGCACCAGAAGCTGGCTAATCGGTGGTGAAGTAAGATGAGGAATGAGTGGACCCTCCCTTGAGTGAACATCATAGAGGCACTACAAAACCTTCGAAGTTGCATAAGTTGCCTATATGTTGTAGCACATCCTCAGCTTGTCCCATTGCGCTACTGAGTATTGCGACCACGGCTCAGATGTGTATAGGGCAGTGGTGTATGTCTTAAAAAGCAGTTTTCTGACATCGACGCTGCAGTGGTAGAACCGCCTTAAGGGCATTTCGGCGTGTATATTAATGGCTCTTCTTTGTCGTTCCATATCTTCCATATCGTTCATGTCTTCTGTAAGGATATGCCCCAGGTATTTGACCTGCGAGGCCACAAGCAGTATATTTCCTTCTAGCCAGATTGGTGGGAAATTTAGTGGCTCCTTCTTGTGTTTAAATAGAACGATAACTGATTTTATGGAGTTGTTCAGCAAGTTGTGCAAATTATAAGCAAAGCAGTTTTCTGTCCATTGGCAAAATTACTAATACCCAGCATTCTTGATAAGAAGGGTGATGGACATAACCAGGGATAGTAAGCAAGGTCTTTCTTTAGTCTTTCTCAATCTTTAAAGAGTAGGTAACATATTGCAGAGCCACTTTCTAAAATACTGCGTACCAAGCTATAGTACAGTAAGTGAACTACAGCAGAGCTAGAAAATTGCCTGGAGTTGTTTAGCACAAATCCCAGCATTCTCAAGGCCCTGCCCTGCCCTGCTGCATTACATCTCTATGTGAACATCAAATGTAAAGTGTGAATTAAATGCAATTCCCAAGTCCTAATATGTTTAAAAGAATTGGACATCTTGTAGTTAATAAACCGTAGTGTTTTCTTTAATATAACACATAATTGAGCATTTAAAATTCTTTTAATCCTAATTGTGGTGAACGTATGTCCAAGAGTATGAAGGAGACAATCAACTATGAAAGAGACAGTATGACTCAGTGTTAATATATACGAGCGAAAGGTTGTCTCGCATGTACTTCATTACCTAGAATAACCCTTGTAACATGTTGACAATAAATACTGTAATATCGACATTTCGTATTGTCATTTACCCACGAATCACTGGAGACTTAGAGGTCATCGCACTAATCTATTTGTGCAACTTTATTTGATGATACAATTTATGTCTTTCTGAAGTTGTTAGCAATTATCTAGGGTTTTAATTCTTAAGAACAGCTTTATATCATCCACAAAGAGTAAAAACTTAAAAAAATTAATACATTTGTGAATATCGTTAAGTAAATAAATAAGAAAAGTAGAGGGCCAAGGTTAGACCCTTGAGGAACTCCTGAGTTTGTGGAAACCATTTTTTTTTATTAACCATTGTAGGATTCTGAAGATTCCAACGATGGCAATGGACTGGACTTGTTATGCCAGATGACAGGATATCGAAAATCATGACGAACTGGAAGGAACCAAGAGGCAAACCGAGGAAAAGGTGAACTTTGGTGAATGAGAATGAGTATAATGGTGAATGAGAGAATGATTATTCCCGAGTATGACTATTTTAAAATAGAAGGCCAAACTAACTTATAAATGGCGTTAAAAAAAATAATATCAACCCATTCTTTCACAAATTGAGACACGAACGTCATCTTTTAACATTTTTTAAATGCATATTAGCACAAAACCTCATTTTATCCGTATGATAATTTATTATGAGTAAACAAAAAATCGTATCAAAAGTAAAATAAATAGTAAGGAATATAAATAAATAATAAATAAAATAAATATATATATTTTTTTTTTTAAATAAACTATAAATATATATATTTTTTAAACTTAAAGAAAATCAAATTTAATAATGTTGTTTATTAAGTCTGTCATTTAAAAGTAGATAAAAATTGAGGGCGCTGCGACCATTTCAAAGGTTTTAAATGGCAACACAAAGATGGCTCATAAGAAAATCAATGTAAGTTTAAAAAGCACAATGGTCCAAGTGCATATTTTTTACTGTAACCAAACGGTGTTCAGAAATTAATGGTACTTTCCGAAAGGAGATAATTCTACATTCTACTTTTTTTTTATTTAACGCTTTGTAAGAAAGACAATGGAAAGGCGATTATTTTGTATTTCTGTAATTTATGTATTGAAATAACCACGAAATAGATGTTAGATAAGTAAAATGAAAAAAATATATATATCAAATTCGCAGGTTAAAATTATAAGTAAAACATTAAAAACATAATTATGATGTTTTGCCTTGTTTCTTTAAAACGAACTGTCAAATTCCAATGTTAAAACTTTGAATTTAAAGAATAAATTTCAAAGGCAAAGTGAGTAGCTTGGCGTTGCCAGTTGCCATAGTTAAAAAATTGTTCTATTTTATTGCCAAGCTGATCCAAATAATAACTCAAAATTAAACAATTGATAATAATTTAAAAATAATATATATATAATAAAAACACGTCCACATCTTTTCTATATCATTGTGAAGATACACAAATAGCCGAGGACTGGTCATTGAGGGACCAATGCCCTAAGGAAGATGCCCTAACATGCAAGAGGAAGAAACCAAAAAGGGGGTCGAGCTAGGCGTGTCGCCAATTTAAGTAAAACAGCAAATAAGTTTTAAAAGGTTAGGGTAGTTTACAAAAACCAAATATTAAAATCCGAAGTTATATTTCATGTTTAAATTTAGTCAGTGTTTCTATTTGTCTAGTCGCAGCATGTTTTATAATCACGCGCAACATACGTGGATGGCAGTGAACTAGGCTGATGCCAAAATGGGTGTCGCGTGACCTTTGCCTCCAGCGGTCGAAATGGTACGTTATGGCAAGTCTATTCATTCTGACATCATTTTTTTTTGTGATACTCCAATATACTGCAATAGCTCCAACTGCCTGGAGCCAGTAGACCTATGGCATTCCCAATTTGAAAAACGTTACAAGTGGGGTGAGGGAATATTTTGAAGCACCTGATTATTCCGATCTGGTCACTAAACATAGCTAAGACAGTTACAAGCAATAATTCAAGTTAAAACGGGGATTCGGAGAGTATCCTCCTATCTGGAAAGATATACAAATAATTCATTTTAATTCTACTAGGTACTAGAAAAAATTGATATAAAATAATTATTCACCTTGGTCGGGTTTAGAATCTGCGCCATTCAGGCCCATGGCCAAGGAGCTAACCACTCTGCGAAATAGGACGTAATTTAAAGAGCGAGGTGGATGAAGAAAAAATTCCAGAGTGATAATCGAAACATCAAACATCACGCCTACATAATTAATAACATAATTTTAAAATTCCGGAAATTAGAAGCATACCGATGTATAGGAATGCCGGTAAAATAGAAAAAATACAGTATGCCGCATCTACTCTCCTCGTACCTACTGAGAAAAGAAGGTTTATGGGCGGTTATTGTATAATTAGGTCATAAAAATATGTTCCCGACACTGACGTCCGAATGCATAGACGTGCCATATTAACCAAATTTGCCTGCCATTCAAGGGCCATCACACGATTATCTAAATTTGCCACCAGGCGGGTTCACGCATTTCTCTAATACATGATGTCATCATTCGTGTATTAACTGGCGGCGAGCGATCATTCGAAGATTTTAAGAAATAAAACAATAATTATGGTTTGCTGCGCATTCAAACGTTGTAAAAATACAAGTGGTAACAGAATAATTAAAACTAAAGTAGGTACCTACTAAGGAACCTTATTTTTTCAATATATTTTGAAAAAATAAATGTTTAGAATGAAATCAAATTTTCAAATGAATTTTTCTTTGTTTAAAGATAGTAAAAGTTGTCACAAGGCACTACTTTCGCTGTCAAATCAATTATGGCACCCAAAAGACAAGCAAGAATTCACAACTTCATAGCTTTATTTAAAAAAAACCTACCTAGGCCGGTATACGAGGTGTGTTCAAAAGAAAAGGTGAATTTTGAATTTTTCGGAGGCTGTGTACATTCGATTATCGAATTATTTTTTGTTATGTTGGTACACATATGTTAGCATTATCAGCCATTTTGGATTAGTGGTTTGTTTTTGACAACTGGAAAGGTTAGTCACGTTTTTATGTGTTCTTCGATTTTTTACTTTAGAAAAAAATGGATCAAAGAATATGTATTAAATTTGCGTTAAAATTGCGTTGCGAATTAAGTGCTCCAACGCCCTTAAAATGTTGACTGTGGCATTCGGCGAGTCTAATTTTTCTCAAAAAAGTGTTTATAAGTGGTACAAGCGCTTTACAGAAGGCCGAGAAGGTGTTAATGACGATGAGCGTCCTGGAGTTGCAACCACGTCAACAAACGAAAGAAAACATTGAAACAGTGAAGTAAATGGTTTTGGAAAATTGTCGAATCACTATTAGGGAAGTTGCAGAGGATGTTGGCATATCAATCGGCTCATGCCATGCAATTTTCTCGGATGTTTTGGGCATGAAAGGTGTGGCAGCGAAGTTTGTTCCAAAATTCCTAAATTTTGAGCAAAAGCAACGTCGCATTAGTATCGCTCTTTCGATTATTTGGCCAAAAACAACACCGTAATCATGCCTCAACCACCGTATTCACCAGATTTGGCTTCCTGCGACTTTTTCCTATTCCCGAAACTGAAGAGACCAATGAAAAGAAATCGTTTTGACACAATTGACGAGATAAAGACAGAATCGAAGAACGAGCTCATGGCCATACCGAAAAGCGCATTCCAGAGGTGCTTTGAGGATTGGAAGAAGCGCTCGCATAAGTGAATTATATCTGAGGGGGATTACTTTGAATGGGAGAAATTGGATATTTATGAATAAATAAATACTTTTCGAAAAATTCGAAATTCACCTTTTCTTTTGAACTCACCTCATACATCAGCTAGTGGTGTATAAAATAATCAACACTACAATTTTTTTTTTAATTATACCCAATTCATTTTGTAAAATCTTAACTCTAAACAAAAAAAACTTGTTCAAAATCTCTCTAATCTAGAGCTCTGACGTCGTGACAATTTTTCAGCCCAAAAAATCATCTCCAACATAAGCTATGGAGCTTTGAAATACCCAAATTGAAATTACACAAGACGCCATATTATCTGTTACACATTACATATTTTCAACTGATCAATAAGAAAGAAGCGTGTTGAAAGTATTAAATACCAGTTATTTATATACATAATAATAATAATAATAGTTGGATGACTTGTATAGCGCCGTTTTTGTGAAAAATCACCTCAAGGGGCGCACATATATATTATAATTAAATTTGTTGTAAATAAAACAGACTGTGTCCATTTACTATACGCACGAACAATAAACAAAGAATACAAAAATACATTTCAACATAAAAGTTAATCAGAATGACATCTTGAAACCTTCAAGGTTTATGTTGAAGATATCAAGAAAGATGTTATTTAGCAGCACCATACCCATATACCATGCATTGCTGTGCCGAGCCAACACGTCTGTTGTGTCATGTGCATGTGGAATGCAGAGCCGCCCTGGCAACAGTTGTTTGGTAGATATAACTTATAGCACTCCAGGAGATAAGTACTTTCTATCAAAATAAGTAAAATGTTGTACACTGTTACCAATGGCGGCTCGTGACTTTTGAGTGAGCTAGAGCGCTATGATTGAAAAATACGATGTTATTGATGTTGTTGAAACCGAAAATAATTTATTTTTTTCAAAATTTCAATTTTTTGTATGAAGATTTCGATGCTAGCTCACTGAAAAGTCACGAGCCACCACTAGTGTTACTGCAAGGGCCCCTCTCCTTCTAGACTGGAGACTTTGGTAGCGCGTCTCAGAGAGCAAATAAATTGCGGGTACTAACCGTGTATTCTCATATTGTATGTAGGTGAAAAAATACATGCAGGGTGCATCTTTCCATTGTATTTCTTTGTGAGCGGAAAAATAAATCGCATTTGTACAAAAGAATATCACAATGGCATCGGCAGGTTCAAAATGATAACAATGTGACCGTAACGTGAAATGAAACTGAACAGGTATGATTCTAGACAAAAGAAAAGGGCAGCAAAAAATGTACCTATCTAGGAGCAAAATTCCTAGCCGAGCATTAGTTTAAAAAGGTACTCACCTACCTGCAATTCAATTATTATTATTATTAATTTTGAATGGACACTTGCACAAAACGAAATAAAATACAGAAGTAGACACAAATTGAGAGCGGTGCGATCGTTTAAAAGGTTTTAAATGGCAACACAAAGATGGCTCATAGGTATATCTTTGTAACTTTAATAAACACAATGGTCCAAGTGCTTATTTTTACTTCGAAAGGAGATGATTCTACATCATATTCTAAGATAATTTTATGTTCAAACTTTTATTTTATTACTAGCTGATGTGTACTCTGCCTTGTTGGGGTATACAGGCGGACCTCAAAAAAATTAAGCTTGATCTAAGCGAAACCAGTTGGTGTAAAAATACAATAAATCCGTGGTTTATAACCAAGTGTTTTTTTTTTTTTTTTAATTCATAGCTTTTGTATCCACAATACCTACAGCAACGACGTCCCCGAACGCATTGATGGACAAATAAATCATCATTATTTTATGGGATTAAAAACAGATAGTTTGTCATTGCATATATTGTAAGAATGTAGATCTATCTGCATGAATGCGAAGGAAACAAGAATGAAAGAGTACGTGACAAACTCAGATTATTACAATATGTGGCAGTTTATCCTCCCTGCTTAAACTGCACGTCTACATACACGATTTAAATATATATATATATATATATATATATATATATATTAATTGAGTTACCAGTAAGTTGAAGTTGCATTATGTTTGCCTGGTCGATATTAATTCCTAGCTAGACATACTCGTATTGCCTATTCTATGAAATTAAATATGTGGTGGGTATCAAAATAACGAGTCGTAAGGTGTTTCATTATTACACATTTGTAAAAAGCATTAACTTTGTGGCTCGCCATAATTTACAATAAAAAACACATAAATTTGTTATAGACCACTTTTATTTTATTAAAACTCTACCGGTTTCGGAAGCACCCTTCCTTCATCAGGAGAATATTATAATTAACTTATGATATAGAATATTGACAAGACATATACATTTTAGGTGTTGGAGTGGGGGGTAATCAAATGGGTAGGGGTAATTGTAGGATTTCCGGGAAGAACAGAGCGATTTATTGGAAAAATATTAAGAATGGGACTATGGTAAAAGATAAGTTAATTTGGTTATTTAAAATACTAGCATTATTATTCAGGGATTTTCTAATTTCGAGTGCTTCTAAGTTATCCAATTTTTTGCCTTTATTGTTAGGATGAAGAATTGTAACCCCTGTGTCCTTGTTAAAAGTGTGATCTTTGGAAATTAGATGATTGGCAAATTCTGAGAAGTTATTATTATTTAAGCATCTTAAATGTTCTGTGACTCTAATATTTATATTTCTAGTTGTTTTCCCTATGTATAACGATGGACAATCATTACAACATAGTTGGTAAATATCTGAGTGGCTTAATTTATGTTCTTCCCGGAAATCCTACAATTACCCCTACCCATTTGCTTACCCCCCACTCCAACACCTAAAATGTATATGTCTTGTCAATATTCTATATCATAAGTCAGTTTTAATATTCTCCTGATGAAGGAAGGGTGCTTCCGAAACCGGTAGAGTTTTAATAAAATAAAAGTGGTCTACAACAAATTTATGTGTTTTTTATTGTAAATTATTATTTTTAATTTATTGTTGAAGCTCTTTTCGGTGGGTGCCGAAATTGTACTAGAAAAACAAAAGAAAGTGAAGATATAGAAGAAATAGAGGAGGAAATATAGAAAGAAAAAAGAACAAACAAACGAAAATTATGTACTATTACAAAAATATATAGAAGTTAAGTAATATTTTTTATCAAGTTCTCGGACTCCGTTCTTCCCAGGTCAGTAGTCAGTATGAGTCATTCGGTAATATTTCACGTACACGTTTACGTTTCGGCGGGAGTCGGGCCGATATTGAGATTGGGGTAATTACTAATTACAATAAGGAACTCCGGTGAAAAATATAATGGTTCAAAATATATATATATTCATGTAGATCACCAAACACCGATTCCGAATAATTTTATTATATATGTATAATTATATATGGAATTTGGAATTGATAAATCTTTATTTAAAAGTGAATAAAAAATCTTCAGACGTCACGTGCGCATTCTGTTTTTGCATTAGTATGAACATTTTTATTTTTCCTGTTTGTTTTGTATTTTAACTACGTATTATTTTTTAGTTTTAGCAAAATTTAAACTTAATTTGGGTGACTTTAAGCTCTATATATAAATGTTTAAAAAATAAAAAAATAACTTTGTTTACGTCACTTTTATTCGTTATATACTTTTGCCAACCGGGTTTCGCTACTGCCCTGACGAAGCTACGGCAGTAGCGAAACCCGGTTGGCAAAACTATATAATATAAGGCATAAAAGTGATGTAAACAAAGTTATTGTTTTATTTTTTTAAATTATAATGTCACATCACCAAGTTACCGATTCATACGAAAAAAAAAATCTATATTGTTGTTCAATATAAAAAAAAACTATCAATACGGATATTATAAATTTTATTTCATTAATTTGTGCTGTTTCATCATTAATTAAAGATACTCTCAGTATCGCCCTGGTGAAAGACCACCATTCAGAATTGAAACGTTGCTTGAAATGGCTTTTAGCCGTGTTTAGTGACCAGGTCTGAATAGTCAGGTATTTTCCCACCTCCCTCTTCCACTTCTTCCCCTCCCCAATACCTTCAGCCTCACAAGATTCCCTAATTGGGAATGCCATAGTCTCACTGGATCCAGACGGTTGGGAGCAGTTGGGAGTCTTGTGCGGTATTTATATAAAAAAAAATTATGCTAATGTTAATACTCAATACTATTATTATTCTTTGAGTTAAAGTTTGTAAAAAGGTACATAATTTTATTACTTATGTTTAGTATGGTTTACCATGAAAAGAATATAAAATTATATACGGTAAAGCTCATCCTTGTTTTGACATTTGACATCCCATCCTCAAAACTGATCAAAACCAACCGGCCATACATTTGGAGCGTTTTGGCGGGCTTTGATAAATTTAAATTTTGAAAATTATTTTAACTAGGAAAACTAAATTTGGAAAAAAAACTAAATATACGGATATTTAAGTTCAAACGTCATTATTGATAAAAAAAATGGAGTTCCTTCCTTATCGACAGTTATCGGTGAATTAACAGCTATATTACGATCAGTGTATTATGAACTTATGGGTCCATCGCATTGTGAGGGCTCCGAGTGGAATTTCCAGATAAACAGATGGTCACATAACAACATAGCAAACAATATGGCAAGCAATCCATTAGCTACGAATGAGGGTAATTTATATAATTTCCTTCCAGACGAAGGGTGGGCACAATCTGATATTATATAGTAGAAAAAAAGGGCGCTGCGATCATTTAAAACGTTTTAAATGACAACACCAAGATGGCCCATAGGAAGATTATTGTAAGACTTAAAAAGCACAATGGTCCGAGTGCAAGTTTTTTTACTTCCACCAAACGGAAATTAGTGGTACTTTCCGAAAGGGGATGAATTTAACAATTTCATGTTTAAATATTTTTTATTATTTATCGCTTTGCAAGGAAAACAATTACACGGAATAGACTTTTTTTGTATTTCTGAAATTTAAATATCGAAATATCCATGTATTAGATGTTAGAATAATATATATATATTTTTTTTTAATTTGAAAAACAAAATTTTAAAGACGGTTTGCAGCTTGGTATTTCCACAGCAATGAAAAAATGTAGTTCCATTTTATTGTCTACATTTTATTGCCAAGCTGTACCTATATTTAAAAAAATATCGTTCCATGAAAAATTTTAATACCAAAAAACGTATAAAATTGCAAATGTATTTATTTAGGTACCTATTAAAAAATGTAATTTTCTTTTTCCGGAATAAAAAAAACTCTTTGAAGGTACACCAAAAGCAGTTGTCTTCTGTCATGCTTTAGAAATTGTATATAATATGGATACATATAGATTTTTTAAAATTGTGTTTGCCTGCGGCTAGACAATACCATATTATTATTATCATTCCCTCCCTCGTTTGATCCCGGTATGAAACGCTCGTGTATGACTGGAGGAATGGTGACTAGATCGGAACAGCCAGGTTCTCATTCTAATTACCTTACAAGGAGGGGGAGGAAAGAAGACAGGACAGGAAGGTTGGGAAGTACCTAGCTGATCACCAAACACGGCTAAAGCCATTTCAAGCAACGTTTCAGATATTAATAATAACTGTAAAACATTCACCATAAGGGCGCTTTGGTGAATGATGAATTATTGATGAATTTGATTAATTCTGAATGGTGGTCTTTCTCACCAGGGTGATACTGTGAGTACCTGCCATCCTGTTGATCCAAATACCACGTGCACATTCCCAGAAGTCGATGTACCCAAACCCAAATATTCAAATACATTTGGGAGTCGTTTGAACTGTTTCATCGCTAGAAGATATTTCAATAAAACTTCAAAACAAACCTGTTTTCAAAAGCGGGGTTACTCCTCCCTTTAGATAACTGATGATCCAGCAATAAGATATCCAAAACACACTTTAAATAATCGAATTATGAACTAAAACTTTTTTTTAAAACACCAAAAACTAACTAAGTAACTATCTCAAAAGAGAACCAACACAAAAATCAATGAGAGTTTATGTTTTGATTTTACAACACAAGAATCTCTAATTACACTCGAAATCTTGACGATATTACGTGGATGGGTTTTAGTAACAAGTTTAAATGTGATTTAAGTATGATTTTATCACAAAAACATTGTGTTTTATCTTTTTAAAGAAATTGAAAAACTTTCATCAAAAGTTCAAGACACAACTTCATAACAACACACACAGCATCCTGTTGCAGCGGCTGTCTTGCAGTATTACGGCACAAAACAAACTTAAACTGCACTTAAATTATATTTAAAGTATGTCCGACTATAATCAAACTCGTTTCAAGTTGAATAACACTGGCTATCTGTTTAATTTGTCGCTGAAATGTGGCCGATCCGCTCGCGAAATGAAGAAACTGACATTTTATTTCGTGTGAAAAAATTTCAAACGTCGAACACAATGAAGTTGGCGAAGGCAAAGAAATACGGCTCCTTTCAAAACTACAGATCCTAAGCTGCACCAAACTAAAAACACACAAAACTTCCGTAAATTTTTTATACCAATAGTAAAAAATAACCGAACATTTTCTTTCAATACGTAACTTGTTTCCTTTTTTGATAATCACTTGCTACTAAGTGTTCTATGACTGGAGAAAAAACTTGTATAAATTGAGACCACCCTAAGACGATCTACCTGGCTTCGAATATGTCTATGAGATTCTCATTTCAAAAAAGACATAAACGCCTAATAATGATCTTGCTATCTTAAGCTTTGAGCGTATTAGATAAAAAGTTTCTTTTGCCAAAGTAATGTTGTGTATTACAATCTTTTTGATAACAGTTTCCGCGGTATACCGATATGCTAAAATAAGCTTTATGGTAGAGTTTTTAAGCCTTAATATTGTGTGAAGTGTTGAATAAAGGCCATTTATTCCTTTTTTGCTGCCCCAGGTTGAGTAAATGACCAGAGCAGTTGTTGTTAACATTAGAAAACAGGCACTAAACCTAGGAGCCGGGGGCAAGTAAAAAAGATAATAAATATTTAATCAAATTAATAAAAATATTTTATGTAAACCACTATTTAACATTTTGTTTGAAGAGTTTTATTCACTGCGTACTTTTGTAACTTAATTTTATTACTATTCTACCAGTTTCGACACATCTGTGTCATTCACTAGCGTTCTTAAAACTAACTTAAATTGAACAAATACAAAAATAATTAGACATTATTATGTGAGGGTAGTGGGAGTGGTGATTGTGAGTGGTAATGCCCAAGAAATACAAAAAACACTATTTTATACAATATACAGATTTCAACATGTTTCGGAAGGGAAGCTCCAAAAGACACCAAGAAATAATTACAAGAATGGACAACATAGAAATAATAACATCTTATTAAATAGTGGCTAACACAAAATATTTTTTTAATGTGATTAAAAATGACACCGTAAATTGTACATCTATTGAAGAAATAAATAAATAATACTATACGTAATGAGTTCTGAGCTTGTGAATAAATCCAGGTAGTACAATATCAAATATGTAACGAATATTCTATATATAGATATAGGTACTTAATACAAAATATCTTCTACCGGTATTCCTTGTTCTGCCGGTATTGCAATGGAAGATTATCCGAGGAATTAGCCTCATTGATCCCTATGGCACCGGTGCGTAGTTGGGAAACACGCCAAACGCGCGCCCAATATTTGTGCATGGTTGACATTCGTCACCCCGTGAGTTAAAAAGAGTCTTTTTGAGTTACGGTGCTAGCGTTAGACCTCGAAACGTGCTCTACAAAATGCTCCGATCTACTTTATAGTACCTGCTCTAGTTTCGTCAATATAGAATTCCATTTTGTCGTACTTGCTGTATTTCAGAATTTGACCCGTTCTATTTTGTCAAAAGTATTATTTTACATTTAACCTTATACAAAATTGAAACGAAAACGTTAGTTTTACCTCGCCGTAATATTTAATTTGCGTTCCCACTCGTCTTATCGTCAAATAAACAAACATTACCTAGTATCAATAATACTTGTCGTATCGAATTTTTTTTCCGTTATCGGTAAAAATGAACGTTTTAAAACAAAATACGGTTTAGAAAGAGGAAATCATTCATTTTCTAAAAGTGGCTTATGTGTAAAAAAAAATAACGCCAACAGACTAGAAGTCTCATTTAAAGGCTTTCCACGTATGGATTTATTAACTAGATGCAGTTCATAGTGCGATAGATCAATCAATGGAGGATTAAGAAATGTTCAGCCCGGTGTCTCTTCTTGGTCAGTTTAAAAATATAACCTACCCACCCCACATAATAATATATAACATTCACCGGTTGGTTAAAACAAATTTAAAATTAAATTTAAAAAAAAAAACGGTAAAAGGAAAGCAAATTTTCTGATGGGTAAATAACGATAAAAAATCTAGAATAAGATATTGAGCTAAGAAATCATTAAGAATCCTCCTCGGTCGATTCAGAAGACGGCCTCCGTGGTCGAGGGGTACGGCTCTCGACTACAAATCCGAAGGTCGCGGGTTCAAATCCTGGCGTGCGCAAGTAAATTTTATTTAATTAATTTGTGCTGTTTCACAATTAATTAATATATAAATAATAAATAGTATATTTTCGCACGTTCCAGAGTGGAAGATACTTTCAGTATCGCCACAGTACACACACAGTACAGTCAGTATTAGACCACTGTTCAGAATTGAAACGTTGCTTGAAATGGCTTCAGTCGTGTTTGGTGACTAGATCTGAATAGCCAGGTATTTCCCCACCTTCCTCTTCACCTTCTCCTTCCCCTCCCCAATACCTTCAGCCTCATAACATTCCCCAATTGGGGATGCTATAGTCTCACTGGCTCCAGATGGTTGGGAGCAGTTGAGACTCTTGTACGGTATTAATATAAAAAAAAAAATTAAGAATGTTCCGATGAGTGGAAAATCGACCGTGTTTTTCTCAAAATTGTTGTTTTGATCTTACGACAATATATAACTAGGGTAACGATCTGTCACAAGAAAACGGGTCGCTTCTATGATTCGTTCTCGTATTCAACAGCTCGACTGTGAAATAATTTGCCGGCCTCTGTGTTTCTTCCCTCTTACAACATGGGTCTGTTCAACACCACTCCTTCCTGTCCCCCAAAAAGTCCTTCACACAACATCCTCTAAGATGAGATAGGCCTCGAGGGCAATTATTTCCCTCGGGGCCTCCTGTGTTCCTGGATATATCTGCAGGTTGAGGGGCTATTCGAATGTAACTGTACGGTGTAACTATACAGAGATGAACATTCATCCTTAGGCACAAGACGCTGGAGGAAGACACCAAAGTGGAGGCATTTCTTATAGGCGCTCACTCTCCAAGAGTTGTAACGCCGACAGTTATTTGTTAATTAACACTGATGAATTCTGATTCTGAACCGATCATTATAATTTGTTGCATCATAGTAAATGCATTTTAGAAAGTAATTTACCAAATCAACTGTGAAAGATTAAGTTTCCGTCACACCGAGTATACACGGTGAAAAGCTATAAATACTACCGTAAAATTGAATCACGATGGGCGCTCTTAATTACTTATTTACAACTGTTTTTGTTGTGATATTATGGAATAACCAAGGAATTCGACTATCTTTTCTTTTCTCTCGATTTTTAACCAGTAAGAAATGATTATGGCTTATTTTAGAATCTGAATTTTTGAAATATTGCATTAAAGTTTAACTCCCCCGCCTTAGTTAAAGTTGAACACGCATGCTGCACGCGTCGAAAGAGAAAAAAAGCAAAAAGGCCTTTGAAAAATACGGAGCAGATGTTCGGTGTGGCCAAAAGTTAGACCATCAAATATACAAGCAAGAACTTTTTAAAAGCTGACAATTATTTACAATTTAAATGCACGATTGATAAGAAAAAAATTATACAGAATTTTTATGGCAGAAGACATAATTTTTAAGCATTTAAATAATTTTTAAAACACATATAAAAAATCTGTTAAAAGCCACAAATATTTTTTTGTACTTGTAACATCTAATTTTTTCTGTCAAATCGCGTTTTTGTACAAGACATATATTACTGTCGAAAATTACAATAAACCTTTAAAAATGGCTAAATACCTAGCCCTTGACAAATGGGTACGATTATTTAACATCATAAAGCAACACGGAGGTATCAGAGCCTCTCTGTACAAATTGTACAGGTTAGTATTTTGATAACTTTTTGACAATTACATAATTTTATCTTGCGTATTTACTGTCAGAACTTCGCAATATGCATAGCCATCGGTCTTGAGGAATATTTTTCATCATTCATAAGTGATATTATAAGTGGCACTAAAATAACGTAACCTTTATTATGGAGAAGATTTTTCCTTTTCCCGAAAGAGGTTAACTTTGGATAAAAAGTAGAACTCTTTAGCCAAAAATTTATTCCCATGGCTTAAAACAGTTCACTCAAGTAATATTATTAATATCTTCCATGTTTACTAGTACTAGTAATAATAGTCTTCATAATATGCAGTTTTTTTTTAAACTTTTTATAGTCTTACGACAACCAAATTAAACCTATATTAAGATCTACGTAACCCAATTTCGTGCTTTATAGATGGTATTATGGTATGATGGACACTGTATGGCTGTCCGAAAAGTTGTCTCTAATGCAATATGGCTTATTACCCCAAAAGACAAACAACATAATACGATTGGCCGTGAGAATTTTAAAGAGTCCCAACTGCCTAGAATCAGTGTGACTATGGAATCCTTAATTTGGGGTATTTTGTGAGGTTGAAGGGAGGGGGGAGGGGAAAGAGATGAGAAATCTTCAGATCTAGTCACTAAACATGACTAAAGCCATTTTTGACGACCTCCGTTATTGAATGTTTACAGTCCTTGGCTACGAATCCGGAGGTCGCGGGTTTGAATCCCAGTGTGTGCAAGTAAATTTTATTTGATTTATGTTTCTTCACAATTTATTCATTTAAAATAATATATAGTATATTTGTGACAGGTTCCAGAGTGGTGGATACTCTCAGTATCGCCCTGGTGAGAGACCACCATTCAGAATCGAAACGTTGCTTAAAATGGCTTTTAGCCGTATTTGGTGACCGGATCTGAATAGCCAAGTACTTCTTCACCTTCCCCTTCCTCCCCTCCTTCCCATTCTCACAATGTTCAGTCTTACAACATACTTAAATTTGGGATGCCATAGTCTCACTGGCTCCACTGCTGGTGGGGAGCAGTTGGGACTCTTATGCTGTACTCACATAAAAAATTTCGGTTGTGAATGGAGGTCTTCCACCAGGGCGATGCTGAGAGTATCCACGGCTCCAATGAGATGATGATATGAGATGTGTGTTTGCAGGCAAGACGACCTGAAGGACGGCGTGTGCGTGGGCGAGGACAAGTACGGCAACAAGTACTTCGAGAACCCGCGCTACTTCGTGGCGCGCAGCAGATGGATAGAGTACGCCCCCAAGGTCGGCATGAGCTACGACGGCAGTCAGGTAAACAAACACGCATTCTTCTTCTATGTAAGCCTTCAGGCCTCCAGCTTTGGACATAGGTCTCTCTTAAATTTTTTCCAGATTTTCCGATCCTTTGTGGTTTTCGCCCGTCCGAAACCTGTAGTTTATCTCATTACAACCAATTATTGTTGTGAAATGTTTCCGTCTTCTAGCAATATTAAACTCTATGCCCTGGTAGTAGATTCTACATTAGCCCGTAGCCTTCGTATTTTCATTATTGTAATGCATTGTCTATTCGACTAGTAAATAAAATGTTGAAATTGCAGATCCCCGCTGAATGGTACGGCTGGATGCACTACAAGACTGACTTACTCCCACATCAGGTAAACTTCATATTTACTATCTACAAATATTTTAGTCTATTCTAGATCCAATGTTAGAACGACCTGTGGGCGCGCATGTTTCTGCCCCCTTACCCCACCACTTACTCCGTCTAAACAGTCTACAACTTACTGAATTGGCGGAGCAGAGCCACGAACCGTGCGCGGGGTGATGCGACGAAGGTGGGATTTTGGGGTATGCGCAGTATAAACCTAATTTCGAACCACAGCGGGTTGTTCTTAGGCTGAATCGAGTATAGACTGGAGGTAAGTAAAATAATGCTGAACTGTTTTTTCGTAGCTGTTTTAGTTCCGAAACGATTGTAACAGTTTTGCATAATTTAGGATATCCGTTTTTAAAAAACATGTAACTACGCCCGCAATAAACTCGCACAAAATGATTTTAGTAGAGCACAATTCCTTTGAGAATTCCGCGCAAACTGTTTAAAACAGCTCCCCGCAACACTTTACTAAACTGCAATACTCGTCGTAAACTGTTGCAAAGAACCCCGTTGCAAGTAAACGTTTGTGTCGCAACGCTTGCAAATGAGTGAACGGTAACATTCCACTTCAAGATGACCTTGCAAACCTCCCGGCCAGCCGCCTGACGCCCAGGAAACCCTTTTGGACTGAAGGCGAAAGACTGCTTCTATCACGATACTCCCCTGAAGAGTCGTGGCTAACTCAGTTGCAGACATCGGACGTGAAAAACAAGCACCTTGTTGTAGACCCTACTATTAAATTGCCAGGGTTCTCTCTCCCTTGGAAGACATTGACCTTATTAAACCGCATCCGGTGCAGGTACAGCCGTTGTGCGTATTTGACGCATAAATGGGGCCTAAAGGACTCCGAACTTTGTGACAGTGGACATATTCAAACAACAGAACACATCGTAGAAGAATGTCCCCTTCATCAGTTTCCCTTTGGCACATCTGTGCTGAACCAAGTGACTCTCGATGCCGTCGACTGACTGAATAACCTCAGCATCCCACTATAACCTTCACCGTATGAAGAATAAGAATAGACGCTTTTTTGTTAAACATTTTTGCATTAAATGCTTCCATCTGAAGCTCCATCGCAGACCATTGGTACGAAACAGTTTGAAAAGTAAACTGAAACGTCACCTCTAGTCTAAACTACTGCTAAACTGCCTTTTGTCAAGATATCCATTGTAAATAGTTAAAATAGTTAAAGTAGTTAATATTTTACTATTCGTAAAATTAATTTTCAATCTTGATTTTTATATGAGAGAGAATTATTTTTTGTTGAAGCGATGTAAAATATTGCTTTTTATTTATAAAATTAAGAGATGTGAGGTTTGACTCAATTTACCGATAGTTCTGACACCACTTAAAAGTAATATTCCCAAAAATTGAGGCTTGAACGGTTTTACCTATTACGCGTAGTGAGCAAGATTAAGAAAGGGACGCTTAGATGGCTCAGGCAGGTAGAGCGAATGAATGAAGAAAAGAGTGTAAGAGTGAAGTAGTCGGGGACGTCCGAAGAAGACATGCCACATTCAAGTGAATCAAATACTTGATTTGGCCATGTCAGAAGTCGGAATAACAAAAGAGAATGTATGAGACGTTGTGTGAATGTGAACGAAGCAAGAAGTGTATGCCAAGATGGAGTTGTTTGGCGGTCCCTCCTCTCTGCCTAGTCTAGCGGAAGTACGATGTATGAATATGGAGTAAGCAATAAGTGTGCCGAAATAGAGTTGATCCCTTCGATCAAATTGTGACTTAGTTTAAAAGAAAAAAATCCATCATTTCGATTATTCGTATTGCTAGAATTTACTTGTTTTAATAACCTTTATAAAATGCAATCTATTCCGTTACGTGACACATTTTGAAATTGTATGTGTTTTAGTGAAATTTCATAGATCACATATGTGACATCCACGTACGGAGATAGTCGCCGATGAATCACATATGCGAAAGCTGCGTAGTTAATGTTAACCTTCCCAATGCCGAGAAGATTAGTCAAAATGTCTTAAATTACTATCCTCTATGTATTATTTTAAATAGAGACCTTATAGTTTTGGTATTTTTTTTACATTCCTACAAAACCTATAAACACACAATCTATCATTAAAAGAAATAAACTTAAGTACTAGATTAAAACAAAAGAATCATCATTCCTTGCTACAAATAATATTTTTTGCTCGCTGGAATCATACCCGTAGCTACACGTTTCCGCCATTCAAATCGCAGTGTTGGGTGATGCGCACCATCTCACTTGCTCTTACTATTACCAAAGCTATGTGAGGGGGTAAGGTAATTGGCCAACAGACCACCAGCAGATAGCAAATGTTCTTACCTGCGATGATTCAGTACATCCCCGGCTGCCATCGATGAATGTAGAGGTTTTTTCAATGAAATTTATATACAGTACAATCTCACTGATGCAGGCACAAGAGTGCCAGATTAGTGGAAAATTTGGATTACTGGAATGTAGGTAAAATTATTAAAAATTTGTATATATGTACATAAATAACTAACTAACTAACCATCACGCCTTTCCGCAGGGGTAGGCAGAGAGGACGGACCGCCAAACAACTCGATCTTGGCATACACTTCTTGCTTCAATCACATTCATACAACGCCTCATACATTCTCTTCTGTTATTACGACTTCTGACATGGCCCGACTCGAGTATTTGATTCACTTGATCGTGCCATGTCTTCCTCGGGCGTCCCCGGCTTCTTCTTCCATTCATATTCACATCATATATTCTCCTTACACTCCTCTCTTCGTTCATTCGCTCTACATGCCCAAACCATCTAAGCGTCCCTTTCTTAATCTTGCTCACTACGCTTACATCAGCCTTGCATTCTTTACGAATCTCAACATTTTTTACTCGATTATACATGGTTTTATCACACATTCGTCTCAGAGATCTCATTTCTACAGCATTCAGTCTACTTTCATCCTTCCTCTGCCAGTTCCATGCCTCACTGCCATACATCAAGGTTGGTATCAGCACTCCATTGTGGACTGCCAGCTTCGCTTCCTTGGACAACTTTTCGTTTGCGCCAACCGCGTTCAGTCCTCTGTTAATGGAGTTTCCTGCATTCACCCTTCTTTCAATATCCCTATCAGTCTTTCCATCTCTCGTAAACGTACTTCCCAAATACACAAACTCATCTACCTGCTCCAAGTATTCATCATTCACAACTATATTGCACACTGTTTTCGTACTCTCTCTCTTTCAAACACCATGACTTTGGACTTACTTACATTCATCATTAGCTCATTCTTCATACATACTTCGTTCATCCTAGATACGAGGGACTGTAGATCTTCCATACTGTTAGCAATCAGCACCGCATCATCAGCATACAACAGGCAACATACTTGCAGACTACTCATTTTCGCGCCCAGGCCCACCTCTTTCAATTCTTGCATACAATTATCCATGTATAGATTGAATAACCACGGTGACATTACGCAGCCTTGCTTAACACCTTTTGTGATGTCAAACCACCCCGTAAAATCACCGTTTGCCCTAACACATGCAACGCTTCCCTCGTACAGCGATGCGATTGCCTGTATAAGATTTGTATTCACACCATACTTAGACAAAACCTTCCATAACTTTCTTCTGTCAACTCTGTCTTATGCTTTTTGTAGATCTACAAAAGCACAGAACAGTTTCTGTTTTTTTTTGCCAGAAACTTCTCTGTGAGCATACGCAACGAGAAAATCTGATCCATGCACCCCCTTCCACTCATAAATGCACCTTGCACATCCCATATTTTATCCTTTGTTTTCATTTATTCCCTTTCAATCAATATCCTACCATACAGCTTACCAACTGAACTTAGCAGGCTAATAGCCCTGTGATTTCCACATTCCATGCTTGACCCTTTACCTTTATATAGAGGCATGATCCCAGCCCTTCTCCAATGTAATGGGGTGTAACCCTCCTCTAAACACTGGTTAAAAAGTTTGCATAACCATGTGAGAATTATACGGCTATTTCCTTTAAAGTTTTAAAGTATTCAGCAGCAATATTGTTGAAACCAACAGCCTTACCATTCTTCATACATCTAATTGATCTTTTAATTTCACCAATCCTAATTTTGGGAACATTCACCCCATCGTCATTCATACCTGACTCGCCCCTGGAATCACTATCACTCGGGTTGCTTTCGAAGACCTCTTCAAAGTATTTCATCCATCTCTCTTTTATTTTTTTCTCATTCGTCAACATCTTTCCATCTTTCGATTTTATCACTTTCACACATCCACTTTCTGGACCATTCCGTGACCTTTTGACCCCCTTCCAAAACAGTTTAATATTTTCTTGGAAGTGGTTTATCATTTTGATCCCCACAGTACATAATTGTTTATTAATAAAAATACGAATGAAAGCAATGTTTTTAATATTTCCCGGGAAATAGGCGTGTGCTTAGCACATTGCTGTAGAAACCATGTATAAAGAGCAGTTTCCACCTTGGGACAATCACCAACTATTCAGTGTTTTACTTTTTTCTGGTCTGCTTTCCATTGTCTTAACGTGCTTCACTATATTTGATTTCTTCTTTTCATTACTCGAAGATAAATGGACTGATTAGAGGTATGAAACCACAAGTAAACAATAATTAACGTGAGAGTTACGTAATGTACTTTTGGTGCATGCATAAATGACGATGCTCGCAAGCTCACTGACACTTATTAGGGAGAACGAATGAAATAGAATCGTATGCCCGCGTCCCTTGTTTTAGTGCCGGTTACTGGACGTGCTGGGATAAGTGAAGTGCTGGATTAGCGAGATTATACTGTATTATGATAATTTTTCACGAAAACATTAAATGTGTAAGCCGTTAGAAGAATTTGCCTCCAAAATTATGAATAAACATAAAAAATGGCATTGTAACGATAAAAGGCGTGGGGTAACTGAGTCTCCTCTCATAGTAAAGGAAGTGTTATTTTGCATCTTGGCATGCGGTTAGATGAGGTTTTACCGTTTTTTTTTTTCTTCCAGGATGGCTCCCGCCCCAAATACAAGTGGATGGCCGACCATACGGAGAACCTCTCCGGAACCACGGGGCAATACGTTCCCTATAGTACCACCGCCCCCAAGATTCAGCCCTGGATCCCCGGAAAGAAGTCCCAATAAGCAATAATAGAACGACGACAAATAATATACATACAGATGCCTTTTGTTTGCATGATTTTGAATAACGAATGCAAAATTTATTTGTTATACTGTCCTGGATAAGTTCATTCTATCATTATCATCAGTAGTTGTTTCTGAAACTGCTGGATGAAGACTTCCTACTAGAGAGTAATGTGATCAACGAATCGCGATCCGGCAATATAGTAAAATCCTTGTTAGTATTATTTAGTCTGATGCTTTCATTAGATGTGTTATTTTAAATTGTTAATTTAATATGTAAATAATAAATGGATGAATAGATGAAAAAGATGAAATTTTTTTTATATCACTCGGAAACAATGAATTGCTTTTCCTCGATCAATACTACTAATTATGGGTACCATTCTCAAAAGTTCAAAATGTCAGACTTGTTAACTGAAGCTAGGGCCTTGAAATTTTTGGTACCATTTTAAATGATTTTTGTCAGGCTTTACGAAAATAAACTCCGAAGAATATCATTTAGTATGTCTAAAATCATGGACTCTACCAACACCTTGTTTAAGCTTTGACTTGATTGTTTTCTCAAATGCATATTTTTGTCATCGCTTCATTCTTGATTATAATAATTAGATGATTCGTATAGCACCGTTTTTGTGAAAATCATCTCAAGGGCGCTACACAAATATTGCTCTCTAGGGTTTATCTTATTATGTACAAACGGATACAGGTAGATACCTGGCAGGTCACTCCACATTAACACATTATTTTATAAAGTTACAAGAAAACACTACACATCGCACGATATTGCAATTACTATTTTATTCTTATTTGTTATTGATTTCATGTATGTGCTGTTCTTTTTCTTGTAGCTCTTGTTTATCTCATTTCGTATTCTGTATTTGGACAATGGTCCGTTAATATAAAAATAAATCAATTATAGTTCATCAAAGCTGGATGAAGGTCTCAGTATAACTATGTATTTATAATGTTGTGTCTTTTGTATAATACCCCTTTACTGTGATATCGGGATGGCGGGATAATAGTCAATAGATTCTAATTAACACAATGCACCTACCTCGGATGACAGGTGATAATGAGACAATCATGCATACTAGCGATGAGTCATTCATGAATGAGTCGTTCATTTGTGCCAGCTCATTTTGTTGTGCCGTGAGCGTATGACTCCTGGTAAACCGTACCACAGCTCAATTGAACTGTGACTCTTTTTGACAAACTTTGGAACCACTTTAAAAATATTGTTTATTTATTTCGATAAACATATCTCAGATGTTGGATAGTATTCTTACGCATTTCTACGGTTTTTTGTTTTTAATTTGGTTATATGAAATCATTGTATACGTGTCTAATTTCTGCAAGGCTAAATCATGTCATGGGACTTGCAATTAATATTTGGCGCCATGACATATCTTAAAACAATTTTTTTCTAGGTTCCACACATTTGTGTGTAGAGATAAGAATAATTACCGCATTTACACCTGTGTAGGCACTGTATAGTACGTGAACAGCGCCTGACAGTATGGCATCTGGACGTTTTGCACCTACACCTATACACTGTGAATCGTATGAACTGGGGTATGAGCTCATGAACTAAGAGTCTGCTCTTAAAAGAGCCATCGTTCAATTGAGTCATACGAAAATATTGAGCTGACACCTGCTCTTACCAATCGCTAATGCATACTCTTTATAAACCTATAGTTGTCTCATTTTCACTCTGTCTCTCTCATATATGACTTCAGTCGCGCGTTCATTACACTATTGTATGTGGGATGGATATTATAGATTTGTGTTAAGGAACGACTAAGGTTTTGGATGGGAGTCGGAAATGAAAAGCGTCCCTATTCAATAGTGTAATATGAACGATTTTTGCTTCTGGAATCAGAAACACCCGAAGCAGTCAGAGTCAGAAATGAAAGGCGACCATATTCAAAGCCGCAATATGTTTTTTCCTCCCGGAATCAGAGACACCACAGAAACGGTGGTACGATGACTCCGGTCTTTTCACAGGATTCAGCAGAATGGCAGACCGAGAGGACCGAGTCCGTGTGGCTCAACTCAGAATTGGAACCGAGTTCGTAAATTAAGTGGAATGACCCACCACTAATTCAAAGTCACTGACGGGAGTACCGTCTTCCGTGGTGGATTTTTTGGAAGCTGCTCAGAAAACGGCTCATCGGTTTTTTCATAGATTTTCTGTGAAGTATATTTTTAATAAATTATAGATATTGAAAATTACTAAAATAAATATTAGGTAATCTGTATATGAAATTACCGCTTTCTCGTTCATAAATGAAAAAAAAAATACTAAAGAGACTATTAGGTTAACAGTTATGTTTTTTTTATTTTTTAATATCAACAGTATAAATATACCATTGTGCTTCAAATGTATACAAAATCGACTACCCTCTATCAAACTGTTAATTCTGACTACTCGTGTAACGTCACACCCAACAAGATTTGTGTGATTTAAATAATCGAAACTTTAACAATAAGGAACTGAAAAATATAATGTCTTTAAAAATTCATAATTCATTAATTCATATTGATCAGCAAATGCCGATTCGGAATATAAAATTTTTATTATATATAATTATATGTAGAATTTATAAATCGTTATTTAAAAGTGAATAAAAAATCATCTCATAAAAACACCTTATTATGTTGGTACTATTGCATTTGGAACATCCAACATAGCGAGCGCATTCTGTTTTTAGTTAGTATGGACATTTTTATTTTTCGATTTTGTTTTGTATTTTTTTAGTTTTGGCGAAATATTGACTTGGGGTGACTTTAAGCTCTATAATTGTTGTCCAATATAAATACTATTATTAATGGAAGAAATTAGAGTATTCATAAGCAAACCAATTATCAATACGGATATTATAACGGTAATATACGGTAATGATACTAACGACAAGACCTTATTTACGACTTTTGTAATTTGCAAATTATTCTACTTGGGGCCGTGTCTGTGTGATGTTGCTTGGTCTGGGTGCAGTGAGAGGCAATAGTCCGATGGGGGTCCAGGGTAAGCGGTGGTTAGAAGGAAAGAAGGCGAGTAGATCAGAAGTCAGAGCAGGCAGTCGAGGAAGCGGAGTGTCGAACTGGCTTTAGCAGGCTACTACAAACCCCTCTCCCTCACATTTTATTCAAGTCATTGTGGTGATGGGACACACCTTGCCACCGGCACAATATATTTACATACACAAAGGGGTCGGGAATCGGGTGCGTTCGCGGCGAAGCAATATTTATTTTCTATACGACCCGATTACCTTACAAATTAGAACATAATATCAACAATCTATACATATCAAATGTGAAGACGAAAACGGTCGCGTCAAAACATTCTGGGAGAGGCGAACACGTCCTACACTATCAATTAGTATTTTGTTTTATTTGACTCTTTTTATAATAAAAACCTAGTTTTAGGTGAAGATACTAAAAAAACAATCTAAAATTATGTGATCATTTAAGACCATCTGGAGTTTTTTAATGTTGGCTTTTTTCTCAGAGTAATTTTCTTCTTGTATGGAAATTATTTCCCTTTTGGGAGTTGAAGTTAATCCAGAAATAGTTAATTCACTGGTTGCTTCACTTTCTGATTGCTACCTCTTCAAATGTTGTACGTGCAAAACAGGTTTTTTTGTGTTCCAGCACAGAGCTGTCACCTACGAGAGCTAGTGAAATACCAATAAGTCCAGCCCATTCTGTGCGTGGCAAGAGACAAGCGTCTGTCTGCGCATGGTTCTTTGCTTGTGGTCGAGCTATCCCACTTCCATACGACATCAGGAGGGTGAAAGTTTAAATGTAAATAGAGCTGCAGTTAACAGAGGATAGAACCAACTAACAATCACACTGTTTCTGCAGGGGTGGGCAGAAGGGAAGACCGCCAAACAACTCGGTCTTGGCACACGCTTCTTGCTTCATTCACATTAATAAATTCTCTTCTGTTATTCTGACATAGCCTGACTCAAGTATTTGATTCACTTGTCATGTCTTCCTCGGGCCTCCACGGCTTCCCCCATTCACATTTGCATCATATATTCTCCTTACACTTTTTTTTCGTTCATTAGCTTTACATGCCCAAACCATTGTTCAAGCGTCCTTCTCGCTAGGAGATAGATTCAACAGGTGGCAGTCCTCCGGTAAAGAAGCAACTATTCCAACTGCATGAGCTTTTACACTAGCGAACTATGGATGAGGTATACACAAGCCGTAATGAACACACTCCGAGTACAGTATAACCACGCTTACAGGGCGCTGTTCGGCCTCGCAGAGATGGGTTCGCTGATGTGATGCGCCAGAGTAGCCGGGACGAATCAGCGCTACTGGAGATCGAAAACACTCTTGTCCAGGCCATCGCCCTGTGGCAGGGCACGCCCATACACCATAGATGGAGAATTTCCTTCAAGCCACCGTAGTACAAGTGCTAAATATGTTTGTAATTTATTTAGAAGTATTCTTTTATATGGCAGAGTATTGCACTCACTGCTTTGTTCAGCTGAAATAAACACATTATTATTATTAATCTTACTCATTACACATGGTTTTACGAGACATTCGCCTGAGAGATTTCATTTCTACAGCATTCAGTCTACTTTCATCCTTTCTCTGGCAGTTCTATCCCCTCACTGCCATACACCCTCATGTATTGGTATCAGCAGCGCTCCACTGTGAACAGGCAGCTTCACTTGTTTGGATAATTTTTTGATAGCGCCAACCGCATTCAGTCCTCCCTTAATGGAGTTTCCATCAGTCACCCTTCTTACCGTGAGAGGATAGAATGCCAAAGTATAATAATAGGGATCAATTATAAATAAAAGTGACTAAATCTGCTCCTTATAGCCATTACTCGTTATAATCAGAAATAGGTTTTTTTATAATCGTACGTACCCACCTGCCTACCTCTACTATCAATATATTCACCAATGTATAATATATTAGTGCCCGTTGGATAGGAACGTTTCTCATTGCTGACAATCTTACACAGGTAGTGCAATAAAAATACTAATCCATCCCTAATTTATTTTAATTTAAGGAAATTCCCTATTCTGCCACCACCTTTGTCTCTTTAGAAATTGTATTAGACAAATTATATGGTATATCAGTGAAGCACCCTCATAACAGCCAACAATTGTATGAAAATATCATTGAGTAATTGCTCATTTTAGCCGTGAACTCGCTATTACTGTGATCGTCATAACCAATTTCGATTGCATTTAAAAATTATGGAGTGACAGGCATAACGAAGACCACCACGATGAGACTCGTCCGGGTCTCATCTGTGGAAACATGAACGCTCAGAGCCAGCGAAAGGAAGCGGATAGGATAAATAGATAGGATTCCCCCAAAGTTTGAGCATTGCATTTTTGCCATGTCCCACAATTTAGATAGGTTTATAAATTGTTATATAATAATAACAAAGCATTTATATAGCGCAGTTTTGTGTTGTTTCACTTTAAGTGCGTATTATAGAATATTGAAGAGTTATATATTTTTAAGAGGCAAATTTATTAATTTAGTCAGTTAAATACGAATAAATTAGAAAGTAGTGCATTTTTACCATATCCCACTTCTGCATTCAATTAAACAAAGTCTGATTTTGTAATTAATATTGAGTGTGTAAGATTAAATTAGTTGAATTTTAAATAGATTGCATAAGATATTTTTGGAAAATTGTAGTTTAAAGCTGATATAAGTGTCTCACTCATTTAATCAGCTTAGTTTCATAGTAACGGAATGGAAAATTATTATGCCAGAGTTCATAATATAAAAATTTTGATAGAAAGCAGTCACTTTGTGGTTAGACATATTTAATGAAAATAAAACAATAACTTTGTTTATAACCACAAGAATTTTATTTAATTTTATTACGACTCTTTCGCTCGGTTATTATGTCAGATTTCTATTTCATGCTATCTCATTTTTTTTTTTGTTCTATGATATGTTCTGTCTTATTCTATTTCGTATATATAAACACACATGTATTTTTGATCAGTTTAATTTTTGTACCCTGAAGATGCTTATGTTAAGCGAAACCGGTCGGTCGTAATAAAATTCTCGTGGATATAAACAAAGTTATTGTTTTATTTCCATTAATATAAATATTGTATTAATCAATATTGCTCTCATTAACTCACTAATAAAATAAGGAATCTGCTGGGTATATAAAAAGTCATTTATACGGAAATTTTTATCAAAGTTTGTGCAAGTTTAAATTTTGGTAATATTATTTTTTCACTGAAATTAACTAATTTATATAGCCAGCAGATTACTTATTCTATTAGTGAGTTAGTGAGAGCAATATTTCAGCAAAATGTTGATTTTGATATCATTTTTCAAGCCCTTGAAATGTGGTGCTGGAGGAAAATGCTCAGGATTCCATGGACAGCCAGGCGCACAAATACATCTATTCTGGAAGAGCTTGGCATCCACAATAGGCTATCAACTGTCTGCCCTACAGCGTATAATTAGATTCTTTGGACATGTAGCTCACCGAACCGTGAACTCCAACCTGGAGAAGCTCATGGTTACCGACAAAGTGAAAGGCGGGAGAAACAGAGGAAGGTCACCGATGCATTGGGAGTGAGCAAATTTCAAGTCGCCCGGAACGTCGGTGTCCGCAGCTCTCAACGCAGCGCAGAATCTCGAGGAGTGGAGAATCTTTGTACGAGGAAGATTGGAGTGGGGGTCACGATCGTCGGCAATGAGGAAAAGACAAATAAAAGTCACTTTGTAAATAATCAATGTTTGTACAAAAACAAAGTTACATTTTATTCTTTAACGATAGTAAAAAAAAACAAAATTTACTCAGTAAATAGAGCGCATGGAATTCATAGCAATAAGGAAAGTAGATCACGGATATTTAATATTGTTTATATTATAAAGTATTTAACAATTGCTTCCTGTACCTTCAAAGCATTTTTTTTACCAGAATGAAATAATATTTTATTTTAACATAACAAAGTGAAAGAATATACATTACATAATATACGTTCAGTCACAATCCGCTACCAGAACGATAAACCATTAAGCATTAAAACCTCCAGTGACAAAATGAATACATAAAATAGTAAAAAAAAATTACTCAATTTACGCTTTGGTTAATCACGGCGGGTCACCAGAGCAGAGCAATCACCCGGTTAGATCCCAATGATGGCAACAGTTTTAGAACCATCCGTTTGTAAAGCTTGATACCATTCTTAACGTTCTTCAGATTACCGGTCATTTGTTGCCCGACCATCGCTTATTTGAAACTGTGAGATATTTTTATGTTAATTTAAAAGACAATATATAATTTGCATTTGTGAAATGGATTCTTCATCGAGCAGTGAAAGCGATGACGGAGCGAATGGCAATTATTCAAGATTAAAAAAAAAAAAAGGTTACGAAAGGATAACGGTTCGTTGCGCAACGGAAATTTGGTAATTCTTTTATAAAACTATCCCTGTTATTATGGAGAAGTATTGAGAATTAATCTTAATTTGTAAAATTACCACTTTGAGGTTTTAAGTCCAGTCCAGTCCAGTCATGAGACAAACAAAACATTTTCCATAAATTATTTTTGTACAAAACAAATATACATCGAATCATATATAAAAACATCATTTACATATTTATCATACACCACAGAACAAACAGTATATAGAGGCGTCATTAGAAAATGAGGTTAATGAGATGCGACACATGAGGACTCGGTGTTCTGTGGCGCTTCATTTTTTTGATCATTCAACTAATTATTGCAAAAAAATTATAAATTTTGATGAAATCGGCTTAATATAAAAGTTATACTGTCCAACCATAAGTATGCCGGTAGACGGGAGTGAAAATTGTGTTGACTTCGTCACCGGCAAACTTACGGTGGTCGGAGTAAAACCGTTTGTTCATGCATGCCTGCAGGATACGAAAACATGTCCCGAAACAAATGATATTGAATAAGAGTAAGAGAGTATCGCTAGAATACAATATAATATTATAGAAAAGTAAGAAAAATACACGATTCAGATGTGCTAGGAAACAGAAATCATGGCACGATCAAGTAAACCAAATATTTGAGGTTGGCCATGTCGAGAGTAAGATGAGAAGAAATATCAAAATATCTTAATTTACCCAATCGAGGGTTATGATAAATCCTTGGATCCAGCCAACGAGGTCCTCGTGTGATGTAAAAAAAAGGTCATAAATTTTTTTATGGAATTAAATTGATATGGGAATCTATTTAAGTATTTTCCAAGTGAAAAACATTGACAGTGAGTATTAAATGCTTTGAAATACAATACGAATAATAAAACATAATTCATAGGATGACTGACTCAATTTAATACTTATCAAACGTAAGAAATGTCTTAAAATTCACTTGAATATACAAGAATTATATCATAATTTGACGATATTTTACACCTTTACAAACATCGAGATGCGTAAAAATTCTCTTGAACATGCGTCAAAGTTTATAGAAGTTGGTATTTCACACTAAAGCCGCATTCAGACCAGAGTTAAAAGGCGATGGCTTAAATTACCATTTACTGCCGATCTGAGCGAGGCCATAAACATTGTAAATGCGTAAAAATGCTTTGAAAGTCACGTGGATAGAATTAAATCATAACTCGTAAAAAAAAAACTGACGACGCTTTGCTATTTACTCCAACTTCAATGTTACGTAACTGCCCGGAGACTTGTTTGCGTACAAACGCACGTGACTGCGGGTTGGTTCGACTGCTGAGAAACTGACGATGATTATGTTTGATTTGAAGAGATGTACACACGCAAGAGTTTGTAGTTGTTGATGAGATATAAATATATATTTCTGTTTGTTTAGTTATATTTGGGTGTTGCGCAGTGTGTGTAGTTTTGAAGACCTTTTGCGGTCGGACCGCACAGCGTGGCTGGCTACGGTCGCACAGTTTCGCGACCAATGGGTGCCTGCAACAAAAACATTTTTAGTATACATGTAAATTAGATATAACCGTTTATCGACCAATCTTAATTCGGTAAAGTTCGTAATCACGGAACGCTGTCGAACAGGATAGATAGGGATTATTCAATTTGGGAGGCAGGTATGGGTGTACGACCATCGCGGGAACCAACAATATGGAAATCCAGAATGGTTTTAAAAATATGTGTTCATATAGATCAGCAAACGCCCATTCTGAATATATAACTTTTATTATATATAATTATACATAGAATTTATAAATTAATAAAAAAATCATCTCATCAAAACACCTTGTTATGTTGGTACCATTGCATTTAGAACATCTGAAAACACATGCGCATTCTGTTTTTGGATTAGTATGGACATATTTATTTTGTAATTTAAATATGTATTTTTTTAATTTTTAGTGAAATTTAAACGTAATTTGGGTGACTTTAAGCTCTATAATTTTTTAATCATTGAAGAAGATAATATTAACACATCCCAAATGAACCACGAAACCGAAAAACAACAGAAATTAAAAAGATTTCAGTCGCATCTGGGACTCGAACCCAGGACCTCTGCCTATCCGGGGTAACCGCTTAACCATCATAGCTAATGAGACCAGTTCAATTTACGCCATTTACACCGATATCATACTTCATGTTCAAGATTTGTTAATTTTATCCTCCATTTTTATAAATCCCATATTATTGGCTGCTATCCTTATGATGATTGATTGCAAAGTATCATCCAGAACTCAATAGTAATCTGGATAGTCTCGGATATACCTACCCGATTTGAGACTTTGCAATCATCATACACAAGGAAAGTAAACAGACGAAAAAATTACCTGGAAATGAATTAAATCAGTCAAATTTATTTATTTATTTGTAAGAAACAAACAGCTTTTAATACAAATATATATGCAAAGGAAGTTTAACCAAAGCCAATAAAGTATCTTATGCTAACAGTGGTTAAATACATATGTTTTATTTATGAAAATAACAAGTTAAAGAAAAAAAAAACAAAAAAGAAGGGAGGGGGGAGAGGAAGATAGGATCGTGACAGGAGATGCTTTCGATACATTTTATACTCATGCATATACTTGTGGTCGTATGTATTACTTCAGTTAGATATTTTGAAAGGGTATTGTGAAATTGTGCATTATATTGCGCACAAATACGGGGAATTGGAGAATTTATCCGAAGATTGGTCCTGCGGGCGGGGAAATAAAAAAAAACAGGTTTGTTGGGTTTGTCTTGACGCCATGTGAATGTTTATAAAGTTAATGAGCTATGGCGGGTCTAGGCCATTATTTATAATTTTAAATAACAAGATTTGATCAAATAATAAGCGTCGCCTTTGAAGTGTAAATTAAATTAAGAATTTACGTTGAATGCTTTCGATTCTTTCAATATGGGCTTCGTATAAAGAAATAGCAGAGCTATTGAAAAACTGAATAATCCCTGATGTTTTGAGTGTTGCACTGATTTATTTAGGCTGGTAGAGAAGCAGGGAGAGATTCATGGCAGGTATAGCTGTTGTAATGACAGATTGAAGCGAAGGGTACCTGCGGCTAGCTGTCGTTGGTTAGCGAGGTGAAGCGGTTGCCCAGCGAGAGGGGCTGATTGGTGCGGCTGCCCGCGCTCGTCTTGGTCGGTCCGCCCCCTGCCG
>JAHDVE020005431.1:0-46055 GCA_022606495.2 Halesus radiatus | reverse complement strand
TAACAATAATATAGATATTTATACATGTATATGTATATATTATTGTTATTCACAAACAATACCAACAAAATATATAAATCAAAGTTTGATTTTTATAAATATTTATTATTTAATTAATTCTTAACTCCCGAAAACTGGAAGTTATAATTTTCCAATAATTTATATTTGTTATTCTCAACTGTCTCTCTCTACTTGAGAATCACGTATTTATGTATACGCTCTTGAAGAAAATAAGAAAAACCAAATCCATTATTATGTTATTGAAAAGAAGTCATAAATAATCATAACATTTATATACGATACCAAATAATGATTTTCGAAGTGAACAGTCAGAAAGAAAGGATTTATATTAATATATGTATGTTTTATCACGAGAAAGATACATCACCTCATATTAACTTTTGTATTTCATGTCTGAATATCAAACAATAAATCATATAGTTAAGTGAGTTTAATATGAAAAATGACAGTATTAATAGGCTGATATAGATATAAATATATGTATAGATATATATGTCGAATGTCTATGTCTATACATAAAATAAGTAAAAATATAGATATTGCTTCTCGCAGCGATTTAAATATTGAATGAAAAAAAACTGTATGATTTTTTAAGAGCATTTTTAAAAAAGTTCTGAACCAAAAATTACTTATACATTTAAAAAATATCTATGTTTATTTGCAAGCTTTCTTAGAATATCATCAAGGCAGGAAGGGAGAACAAAAATTGAAAAGTGTGGTAAATATTTTGTTTAAAAAGTAATCATAGTGTCGAGTGAGAAAATATCATATTTTTTTTTACTATTTATAAAGTAGATTGCTTGAGGGCAACATAGTTAGGTAATTGCACTTTATATTGAGTAAGTAATAAATAGTAATGGGGGGACATACTATCATATTAAAACTAACAATTAAAGAGAAGGTAAAACGTTGAATATATATATATCTCTATAAATTCAATTTATTGATCGAATAAAATAAATATCTATATTTTAAATAAAATAGAAAATTTAAATCTTGAAATCCATATCATTTCTTATAGTCAACATCCATTATACATTATTTTATTATATTATAAATATTATAACATAACATTTATTTTCCTGAAATACTTAGAAAAATACTAATATAACTAAAAAATGACAAATTTAAAAAACATCCTACTGGCAAGTCTCATGATTGCATTATCTTCCTCATTAAATGCATACCGATCGGAATACCCGCAAGGCTACTGGCCATTCGAAGCAGGCCCTTTTAATCAGATCGAGGGGGATTTATTAATAGCATATGCCGATGTTAACCAAGACAGATTGTATCTTTAATATCAAATAAACGTGCCTTTTCCAATATCTATTTCTTTTAATAACTTAGTACGGACATCATCACCATAGACTCTCTGAATCGCAAAAAAATATCTATCTACATGTGGAATACCACTGCAAGTAAAATAATAAAAATTAAATATCCAAATTTAACATATTATCTCATTATTATTTTTTTGTAAAGGTATATTTAACACGGTTGTACTAAATCAAACGGTTTCTGCAGAAATCGTGTCAATCATTCCAGCTGATTATAACTTCGACGGAAAAACAGACATTCTAATAACTTACAAAATTTAAAACCCAAGTACGAACCTTTCCACCTATTCGATCGAAATACGTCTACTAAGCTGTTCCTCTATCACTTCGTGTAGCTACACTCTCTTCGATTCCACCAACCCTTATTTCTCTCAACTCGACCCTGTTGAACCATTCCTCATGGACCTCGACGGCTCCAAATACCCGTAAATATTCGTGAGCATCAACGGCACGAGGCATATCCTTACCTAAATAGTAACCTCAACCGCTACTGTTAACTAAACAGATAATACCACTACTACTGTCTAGACTGTCAATTACTCGCTGAGGTAGTTTCAGCAATATATCAAACGACCTCAAGTGGAAACCGATTCTGGAATGGTAGATGCTCCTATTTCTTTTAACTCTATGAACAACCATTATGCCTCATTGATTGATTACACAGGGGATTGCAAAGCTGATCTTGTGCTTGTGTCCGAAACTTCGTTGTACAAAACAATCGAATTCTATCATAACATCGGAGGTGGGAAACTTGCGTAACCTATTATCTATGCTGTTCCTAGTTTTCTTGCTTCAATCTCATTCTCAGATATCAGTAATTTACAAAAAACTATTTTTTTCTAACATAACTATAATAATCAATAAAAACAATATCACAAATAATAACAATATATTTTATTAATTAGATTTTGATGGCGCGATCGACTTGATTTTGTTATATACTTCAACATCCTCTTCCTACCTATAGAGTCACTTCAATAAGTTCTCTTCTCAGGAAACCGATATGTGCATAGGTAACAAAGATTTTCCCTTCGATATGGGAGATCTCATAGATGGAGGAGCGGTCAAGAAAATTCAAAGGTATGTTCTCCCCGGTTCTCCACCTACAGATGCTTATCCAGTGCTCCGATTTAGTGACTTGAACTCTGATGGCTATCCGGACATCTTCATCGCTCTCGTACCGCCTTCTGAGGACGCAGCAGTTGTGCCAACATCAGGTTTCTACTATCTCGAAAATACCCAATGTTTCAATTAAAGTTGTGGCAGATTCAACCCCGACTACACCTTCTACTCCAACGTGACCAACATGCGTTATTTCAAATAGACCAACCTCTCGACCTTTACAGTGAGCAATGTGCGGTTGGTAGCTCCCTTCGACCTGTTTCAGGACGGCCGCGCTGACTTCATCGTCAACTACTACCAACAGAAGAGAGACGGAAGCAAGGTGTACTATTTGCAGCCTATAATCAATAACAAACAGGCAGACGCCTTCTACCTGAAGCTGCTGACTTTGAACGGCTATAACGACAGTCGCGAAAGCAGCAGCATGTTTGGGGTGACCTACGAGTGGAAGATTACTACCTTGGCAGGTGAATTTGTGCATGCCGTCGGTAATCAGAGATGGATGTTGGGCTACGGAGCCTTGCAGCTGCCGTATGTGCTTGCAGGGCTTGGGAGGACTAATAATTATGTTGAGGATTTGTACGTAGGTCTTTGCCAAAGTGTAACTAAAAAAATAATAATCATATAAATATCATATGTCACATTTTTAATGAGTTGCAGGGCCAAAATTATTACCGTAAATGGACCCCAATCGTGCCGAACACCCAGCTAATCGTAACTACGCCAACTGAGGACCCGACGACTTGGAAGATCTCAGTGTACATCGAGCCGACCGAGAAGCTGAAGACTGTATTCGAAATAACTATATTGTCGCTGATCGTAGTAGGACTGATGATTTATTACTACCACTCCCAAGAAAAGAAAGATGATCTTGAAAATCTGGATGATTTTTATGCCATCATCAAAGGTTGATTTAGAATATATATATATATAATTACAGTATATTGTGACTTTACGTTTTCTTATGTTTTTAGTAGTTAATTATTTTTTTAGAAGATAATAAATATATGAAGTATATATCTGTTATTTTGGAATTTTATAACAAAAATTGAAAAAAGAAGAAGCATAAATATATCATTTTAAATAATAAATTACATACCTACTTATGATATCTTTACGTATACATTTATATAGATATATAAATATATATTGTGCCATAATAATAACACAATTTTGTTGCTATCAATTAAAATTAATAGTAAGTTTTTGATCCAGGCCATTCAGATGTTTCGCCCAATATTCCGAATTAATCTACTCGAAATCTTTCACTCTCGATTTCCTTTGAATGTCGATGATGCGTTTCTTCATCTTGGAGTTGCTGGTGTCTGCCCTCCTATCTACCATACTATTCTTGTTATTTCGAATCGGCAGATCAGTTCTGTTCTCTCTCCGAATCTTCTTTTGTTTCCTTTAATTATGTTGCAGTGCTATCACTGAACGATACTTCTAGTTGTCACCAGCAGTGTTGATGATATTTTTCTAACTCCTTTCATCAAAGTTAGTATTTTCGATTGCAAATTTCGACATTTATCGACCGTAGTGAATAGATGATGGGGCTGATTCATTGACGTTAGCCTGCCCCAATTCTACCATTAGATTTTCAATTTTCTTTTCAAGTTGGAGTTTGAGGTAGGGGTCCAAAATTGAACTACGATTATTTTTTTTCTGTTTTTTATGCTGCGATTAGTTATTATTATTCTGGTTATTGTCTTCGTTCGGGTTATACTTTTATTGACTGTTCCCTCTTGTGGGGGAGTTCATTGTTAATGTTGGGAACAGTACGCGTGGAGACAAAGACTCCACAGATAAATTGAGTTTGGAATTGATGATATTCTGGAGGTTGTTGGCAAACATCGTGTCCTGATTATTTTTCAACCGGTTTATCAAGCAAGCATTGGAGTCGTGAGTGTCTTGGACCAAATGAGGAGTGACTCCTTTATTTGGCTTATATTTATTGAGAAATTTCATGATGAGATCTTTGCTGGCTACACACTGCTCCTTCCAATTGATACCCTGATTGTTAGTATTGTTAATATTGTTAATAGTGTCGTCTTTATTAATAGGGAGATGCAGGTTTGGAATGGAACTGTGAGAACGAAAGGCAAACATTGGAGGTGCAAGTATTCTATAGCTCTTCGAATTCGTGTTTTTCATGTTCAGTTTAGAACTGTACTTTACGGTCGTATGTTTGCTAGGTTTTATATTTTACATAAATTCTGGGTTTTTGTTAATTTATTTTTATATTTTTTTTTTTCTATTTTCGATATTTCCAGATCATATTTATTTATTCATCTAATGTTAATTCTAAAAAATAGAAGATCCTAGTTTTTTTTTATCCCTTTATGATAGATTTATATAATAAAACATAAGTAAAAATATATAAACATCGATTACTATAATATTTTTAATTTTACTTTGTTATTTGTCTCAACCTTAAGATATTTTAGTAAGAGTATTGAATATTAAATTAGTATAATAGCATTATCTGTGGAATTTGTATGAGTCTATATAATTTAATTGTTTTTTTCAATAATAGTGGTTTATTTTCAGAGGATGAAATGATAAATGATCTCTCACGATAAGTATGGAAGACGTTCGATAACATTCGCTCTCACCACATAGATATAAGTATTTATTTCATTTTATTTGTATTTTTAAAACAAGTACATATATAAATACCTCATAAAAATTATATTATTCTTATTATTTTATATAAATAATGTATCAGTATTAACTTTCAAGATTGGACACAATATTATAACTGTAGTTCGAAGTGTTGGACAATTTGTGTACCACCCTGTGTTCTCTCCTCCTTTCTGCTTTAGGCGAGTACAATCGCACTTTCCTGTTCCACTTAGGATCCAACAGGTGAGTCTTGAAACTACGAGGCTCCTCTCTAATTTGTCTTTCTTCCAATTATTTCGATGTATAAAATACGCTCTTGCTATGCTCAGGGTTATCAATGCCCACGATGCCATGAGGGTATCTTTTTTATATTAAATTCGATAATCTTGCTATTTTAGCTTTTTCTTTCCCTTCTTGAGGAAACACCACATTCTTCAATGTCAGTGGATTCGTAATTCGATATTTCACTGAGTTTGCTTCAAATCTAAAGTTAGATATATCTGGTTCGAAGTTTTGGGCTGGTGCTGTAAACCCCTTATTACTATCGCTCTAAACATCATTTGACGTTTTAGTTGGAATGATTCGCTGTGCGAGCTGGTCGAGACTTTTCTGATTTACGGGGACATTACTGACCAGAGGGTTGATTTTCATGTAATCGATAGGTGGGATGTTTTTATTAAATGCTTTTGTGCGCATATAAAACTCAGGCAGTTGGGAACGACTATGCTGGCTGCGTTCCTACCTGTTTGAGTGCAGCTTGTTGGGTTTTATTGGAAAAGCAGTGGAGTATATTGAGTGTCGTAAAAAAGAATCGAGATGTTTGGAGTCCCAAGTGTCGGCAGTCATATCGTGGGGATCGCTTGTGTGAGATTAGCGAAACTTGGTGAAGATCTGCCTGCGGGCTTGGACAGGTGTGAAGACCAGCTAGGAGGGAGGCTCGTGGTAGACTAGTTTTGGAGGCGGTTGAGTGAGAGATTGGTTAAATTATTTCATTAGCTTAAACTGCAATTAGTCACCCATATTTTTATCGGGGTTTTTTGGTTAATGTAATAATTAATTAGATGATTATTAGTGATGTAAAATACAATAAATAATTTTATTTGTGAGCTAAAATATATACATACTTGTTTTATTGAACATTTTAAATAAAACTGCATTTTAGATATTAAAGATATATATAGGTATATAAACATTATTTTTTAAAAGAAGTAAAAAATTATTCATGAATATAGCTAAACATTTAATTCCCCTACAGTCATTTAATACAACTATTTCTTTTACTTTTTGGAAAATCGGGGCTCTTAATATGGATTTCATTACTTTTTCGTTTCTTATCCTGTTATATTTATTACATTTTTCTTACCACCAACTATCCAATTATAGAATCAACCATTTCGCAAATTCCACTACCCTCTTTGCTGGAAGTCTCGAAGTAGGAAACACTACTCATTTCTGCGAACCTCAATCTCGTTTCTAGCGATGCCCTAATTTACAAGTCGGACCTACACCCGACTATAATAAGCAGAACTTTACTCAGATCGACGAATCTCTTAGTTTAGGAAATCTGGAAGTCAATTTTATTATGTATCTAATCTGGCTCATTGAGGTTAAAGCACAGCAGAACAGCATGACAGTTTCCGTAGTATTTTTATATGAGATTGGTAAAGCGATGACCACCTCCTGATTACCACCATTGCACTTTAATATTCTTCTGGCTAACGAAATGGTTGGTTATAGTAAAATCCACGCCGATAGTGGGTGGTTAATGTTCATTAAAAGGAAGGTTGTCGATACGGTTAAAGAGGGAAGTAACTCCGCCGCGACAAGAATAGAAAGGAGCAACTACTTTGAATCTTAATTAATCATCTTTATTATTTTACATTTTTTATTTTATTTATTTTAAATATAAATGTGTAATATTTTTTAATCCAATATATATCCTGTTTGATCTAGACCTTTAAAAATACTGAAAAAAATCATGAGAATAGAAATCCTTAGCTACTTTGGTAAATGTATACATTTATAATATTTAAGCTATTTACATAAATGATAATGATTTTTATTCGAAAAAGTAAGTTTATTTTTGAAATGGGTAGTGAATTTAAAAATATTATGTTGTAGGTCAACATGAAACTAATTTTATATTGTCATAAAGAAGGGGTGCTGACGAATAGTTTGCGACCCTATTTTGTAGCGGGAGATTTGGTTGCTTCTTGCGCCTTTAATTTCTTGTAGGCTGCCCGTTCATCTGCGTGGAAAAGCAAGTGGATTCTGTAAAACTTCTATTTATAGGAATCGCCTATGCCTTTGAAGGTGTCGGAAAATCTAGTGCCTGTGTTCTAAATTAAGTCGATAATATCCGCGTTGCATATATTTATCAAGAACACGGCAATCCATATAAGTTTGATTTGCATTCTGTTTTGAGCAGTTATTTATAATTAATATTGTATACTTCTTTTTATCGAAATTGGATTATAAAATATCTTCCCTAATATATATATATGTATATATGTATGGTTTATTTATTTTAACTATATTAATTGTATGTATGTAATTATTGTTTTTATTATTTAGGCTACATTTTTCGAACTTTATTTATTCTTACATATAAGTCAACAGATCCATATATACTCACAACAACAAAAAAGAGATATTTTCGTACAAAAGAACATTCATAATTTATTCCATTTAAGTATCCAATTGTATGTTTTTCTGTTTTTAATAAAATTTGCTTATATATATTTTCCTATTCCTTCATCATCCATTGGGATATTTTCGATATACAATAAATTCTACTCAATACTATATGTACTTTTTCTCCATAATAACAATATTCTATTATCGATGATAAATAACATTAATAACAAAACAATATTTAAAAAAAGATTATCAAATTTTGTGGATTGTTTAAAAAAATAGAGAAAACATATGTATAATACTGTCTACCATACAAAAGTTGGAAAGAACCTGATTCTACTGACAAATAAACGATTCGGAGTCAATGGATGGTATCCACATTTAACATATATCTATATTAGTTTGCTGCATTTCTTGATGCAGAATAACAATTGAAATAACATTAATTTATTCCATATTGCCAAAAATTGATTAAATATGTATGTGAATATATATTGTATTGAAAAATAATTCAAATTGATTTGATTCGAGTATTTTGGAAAGGAAGATGATGATGCAATCTAAAAATAAATTTTAGTTCTTTTCAAACACTAATTCAAACAAAAATCAGAAATTGCTATTTGGGGGTCTGCCTTACATAATTTGATTTGATTTGGTTACTTTAAAAAATAGTTTTCTCTCTCCAACACTAAGCCGAAAAATATTCATAAATATTATTTAGTGCATATATTTAATTATCCATACTCAGTTCTATTAGAAATAATAAATGATATTTTTATGGTATATTTATTAACTTAATAAATGGTATATTTTATAAGAGAAAATAGAAAAACTCTAAAGACATTCAAAATATATATATATATATCTATCAATACTTATACATGATAAATTACCTCTTGGTCAAACCAAGGTAAAGTCAATAGATATCCTAGATTTATTACACAAAACTATGTTTTGGTTATACATATTTATATATTTTTTTAGGTATTATCCATATTAAATATGTTCCATGTTCTTACATCTCGCCAAGTCAATAACATTTACCAATACCTGGAATTCCAAGATCTCCAAAGACTATTTCTATTGAGCCGCTACTTCGCCCAGACCATTCTCGGCTTTTTTGCGGACTGCCCCTCGCGTATATCTGGCAATGCCACCGTCAGCCTGCAAGATATCAAATCTCTGCTTAATCACTGTCAACACCTCCAGAGACTGGATTTATGTTGTTTCGCTGCCTGCTTCCAACGTCTCAAGTTTCATCCTAACACCTAAAACACCCTTTTAGTCCTCAAACTGAAGTGGCTCGAAGAGAAGGAGATTTACAGCCCCACCATATGGAGTCGGATACGTAGTTCATTTAGCAACAGTCTATAAAAATTATCGATTTCAACTGTTCGAAACATCGTAACGACTCGGAGATAGAAAGCGGGCCAGAAATCAGCTATCACATCAACGTTCATGGAACAGTTTTTCTCAGATATGACGGCCTTAAAAAAATTCACACTGAACATCGATGACTGTCCTATACATAATTTTGAAGACAAATCAGGTCGTAGAGTTTATTTCGCGGCCACACGAGACCTTCAGAGCGCCATTGTCTCTGGATTTGTCAAGTCAAAGACTGCTGTGGAAAAGCTCAAACTTACTAATATACAAATTAACTCAGAAGATAATCCCGGCGCAATTAATTTTTCGGTCAAAGAGATAAAAATTTGTAACACAATCAGAACCCCGCCCTCGAATCGCACCATCCTGTTAAGGCTTCACTCGGGAACTATGCACTACCTTCTGGAACGCTTTCCATAATTGAAAAAACTCTCCATCCAAGATTTCTCAGGGTCTGATGACAAAGAACTTGACGAAATGTCCTGTAGGGCTCTTATTGAGGCTGTATATTCACGATCATTAAGAGAGTTAGCCTTATGCAGTTACCAATGGCACTGGCAAGTCTCCAAGACTGACATGTTTCAAATATGCGAACTACCCCTCTCAAATAATGTGTACTTGCGCAGTTTATTCGGTATGAATAGCGATGCTTTTCTGCTTGCAACAAAAAATTAGCACTGGCAAAAATGTATCTTAGGTTTGGACTTATCCTACACGAATGTTAGTGGCGAATGTCTGGTGATGATCGGTGAAGCATTTCCAAAGCTCAAAAGACTCGGCATTAGCGGGTGTCGAAGAGTTTCCTAAAGTATTGTTTGCGAAATGCTTGAAAACCTGCACGATCTTGAGGCATTGTCTGCATAAGAGACATTTGGTTTTAAGGACGAAGCGATGACAATTCTTATAGACTGTCATAAGGCCAGTCTAAAACAACTAATCCTCAAAAAGAACGAGGTTGGAGGTGGCAGTCTTCGAAGATTGCTAAAAGAATGTCAAAGACTGCAGGTTCTCAAGCTCAAGAATCTCGATGCCGATTGTGACTGGGACTTAGTATTTGATTGTTCGGACAAATTAGTCTGTCCGGAGCTTATCGAACTGGATATTTCGAGTAACCAGTATCTGCGTGAAGATAGTTGTCGAGGTTTAGAGCTAATGTTTCCGAATCTCAAAGTTCTGAAGATGTTGCCGTTCAGGGTCAAAGAGAAATGTGGTTTGCTTCACAGAAGCGTCGAACAAGTGAGCGTCGAACAAGTGAGCGCGTTATTTGAGGGGAGAAACCTCTTGGGCTTAAAGCGGCTGATATTGCGTGCTTTTCCGGGTGTAAAAATTGTCAGCACATAGTTATAAATTGAAGTCTAGTAAGAAGAGGAAGAATAGATAATTAGGAACAAATCATAATTTGTATTATACAACAACTACAAATATGTATTATATGCTTGAATGGGGATTAAAGAAAAAATGTATATTAAATTTATTGCTATGCAATTTTTCTATATATATTTTCTTATTATTTATTTTTATCAGATTTGTTTAATAAAAATAATATTTTAATTTAAAATAATGATAATAATAATAATTAAAAATAAATAATAATGATCGATGAATATGGCTCGAAGACATCAATACCAGCATTAAAACCCTATATCCTAAATCCATTCATGGAAAACACTCGCCTCAACAAATAGTATCTCAAAAATAGAACCTAAATCAACAGTCAACAACTACATGACATCTCTATCCGAGGATGTCCCGCTCAGATTATCTACTTGTCGCTACAATACCATCTTAAGTTCCCCAGATACCTCCATAATAAATTTTAACAGCTCCGCGCCAGTCCCACCTTTTCCTCTACTGATCTCAAGTATTTGATCGTGCTGATCGACAGTCATGGGGAGAACGCAGATCAGCAATTTTACGAGATACAGCTGCTTAGCCTGGCTAACTCATACTCAGTGATGCCGACGTGGTCCGGTGAGGATGTGAGGAATATGTTGGAGGAATGGCGAAGTACCTATCAAGGTCCTCCTAAGCTCAGTCTTCATGCATGATGGAACTAAGGAAAATATTTTTTCTATATGTATATATTCCTATATTTATTACTTTGTATGTCTTTTCAATATATTTACATATATTCAAATGTCAAGACACATCTCACAATAACCTATCTGCTAACTATATTTTGTTTGAAAAAAGTATTATACTATAGAAAATATATGTTTTGTTGTATCTTAGGTAGAAAAAAAAGTTTTGCATTCATTTGTTAGATTTGTTAGTTCCTTCACCCATTCCGCTTACAACTTAACATGTTTAATTTTCGGTAATCTGTTCGATACTCTGAATTCTCCTAATCATCTTAAAGGTGTCGTCGATCCCGTATAAGTATTCTGGGGCTTGAGAGTGAGAGTTGTAGTTGTGCAGTGTCATCCCAGAACAGTACGCTCCAGTCCCACCAATCACCATCAAGTCACCCACCTCTGGTTCGGCCATCCTCCTGGGAACAATGTGACCGTGATTGTCGAGCGACTGGGAATCCCCGCTTTCGCAGCAACGGCCCACAACAACGAACTATTGTTGCTTTTCTGATTCTTTTTCGTGTCCGAATGCCTTAAAGTTGAACTCGGAAGACTTGAGTTTTCCGTCTTCTGAAACAACATAGAAGGGATGTCTACTACCATAAAGTAGAGGACGAGTATTGAGTTCCATACCACCGTCCACTATTAAAAAGTTAAAACCCTCGGTTCCTGTTCGCTTTTTATCGATCACACGAGTCACCACAAAGCCTGCGTTTGCCACAAGGTACGTTCCCGGCTAAATGACTGCGATGGGCTTCATGCCAGTCTCGTCCCCGAACCTTCTCATCTCCTGTTCTATAAAATCTCCGATTTCTTGAACATTTATTTCGCTCTAATCGGGCATCCTGGCAATTTTCAACCCTCCTCCAAAGTTGATTTTCTTCAACGGGAAGCCCCGAAACAAAGCTCTAGCTATGTCAAGCTATATCTTGATATGTTTTATCCAACTTTCAACCTCTCCACCTGATCCGATATGGATATGGAGTTCGTCAATATTCACCCCGTCACTACGAATTCTGTTCAATAGTGTCTAAGCATCTTGCATATGAACTCCGAAACATGAATACTTGTCACCAGTGTTTCGAGTTGAGCTTTAACCTGCTCCGAACCCTGGGTGGATGCGAATGCCGAGCGATAGTTTGGACTCAATTGCTGTCTTTCTGATAAAATCGTATTGCCTTATCGAGCAAACAGTATATCGCATCCCCTGCCTTGCGAGATCAAGGACCTGTTCGATTGAACTTGGCTGGCTGACTATTTACTGGCTGGTCAATGTGATGTCTGAGGGATGGTAGCCTGCCATCTTGGCCCTCCGTGCCTCATTGAGGCTACTTGCGTCTACCGCGACACCAAGTTTCCGAAGGATGTTGATGATGGTGGCATTTGGGTTGGCTTTGAGAGCGTATCTCACTTCAAAGCCGTAGGGACTCTTAATGGAGAACAATCTTTGGCAATTATTAATAATAGTGGCTTCATCGTAGATATAATATGGAGTTTGAAGCTTAGCTAAAAAGTTAAGTTTAATCGATGTTTTCTCTAAAGCCATTTGAAAAGTAGATAATTTAAAATATATAACTACATAACTATAAAAATATAAAAACATTTATAGGTAGATTGTGTTATTAAGTTTTAATGTTTTATTTTTTATTAAAGTCTTAATGAACATGAGGTTAATTGGATGATAATATTTTTTATATTTGCTATAAAAATCCAAAAAAATATAAGTAAATAATAACTATACTTTTTCTTATATTAAAATTTACTGAAGAAAAACATATAGATTCTCAAAAGATCAATTAATTTTAATTAAATATTTAAAAAAGAAAAGAAGAATTAATATAAATATCATATCAAAAAAATATTAATATAGATCCGTATAATTTTATATATTTCTAGAAAGTATAGCTTTTTTAATTTAACAGCTGAACGAATAAAAAATAATCAAACCATCCTATAAGATGTACCACATATATCTTGCTTGCAATTAGAAACAACAAAATAAAATACTCCAAATCCTAAAAATCAAGGTTTCCTGAGAGTTATTTCCTTCAGCAAGATACCTTTTTCCCAATACCCATACTTTATTAACTTCTGATTTGAATCGTAGTAGGCACCTCTTCCTTTGATGTAACCTTCCGAAAACTCTCCCACATATTTATACCCTGAGTTCAGTTTTAGGGCCCCCTGCCCATGCTTCTTCAGATTAAGTAGAGGTCCATAATAGGCATCCCCGTTCAAATAGATCACTTTGGCCTTGCCATGCACATCGCCGTGGATCCAATTTCCATCAATCACTTTTCCGTTCGGGAAAATGAACTTTCCTTATCCGTGAAACAGGTCGTTCTGAAATTATCCTTCGTAATAACTATTATCGTTGAACAGGAACTTCCCGCTGACTCGCTTGCCTGTTTAGTAATGACCTTTAAAAACACTTCCGTCATTGTATTGTATTATACAAAATCCATGCAGCTTCCCTTCTTTCATCTGACCCAGGATCTTGGCCTTAGAGTTGGGGATTGATTATCGGCCTGGACATGGCTCGTCATACTCTTTGAATATATCGATGTGTTGGAAGGGATGCGTTATTTGCTTCAATGTGATTGTAATAAGACCTTGGAGAATGTCTGCTTGAATCCCATATTATCCATCGTCTTGGTCGGGAAGGTTGGTGGCGCTGACGTTGTGGCTGCGTTTGGTTTCGATAAACTTTCGATTGGACTAGCAAACTTCGTGGATGAAGCGAGGCATCAGCCCTCCAGGCAAATTGATGCCTGCTGAATCTCGTAGTTCTGGGATGGATTGGGGTTGAGCCTGAGTTAACTTTAAAAGTTGTTCAAACATCACTCTTTTGAAATTAGGTCCGGCCTTATAATTTTTCTATTTTTTCTTTAATTATCACTATTCTTATTAATAAATACAAATTGATAATTTTACGCTTCCAATCAAAAAGCTTCTATCTCTGATATTTTTTATTTATAATTTTGTTTTATTATAAAATAATTAATAATATTTTTTTTCTTCATGATGCATTAAGCAATGTTACAAATCATTATAAAATACCTATAAACTAAAGATAAATAATATTTGTTTGATTTTCTTTTTTCACTGTTATTGTGTTTTTTAAATATTATTATAAAAGAAAACAGGAAAATTATGGTATTATTTATAGGATAGTTTGCAATTAATGAGGCTAAGTACGCTGACAAGTCAACAATATTACTATTTTGGAAATCAAATATGATGATGAGCATTTGAAAAAAACAATCAAAGTATTTTTTCTATTTTTTATTTTATTTTACTTACTATATTTTAATTCATTTATGTATCCATATTATTTAATTATTTTCAAGAGAAAAATATTTTTTTTTATATAATTATATATAAGCATATACAACCTATTATTAAAAATCGATATCTATGTAATTTTTATTTAAATAATACTTTATATTGCTTAATTAGCATTTTGTATGAAATATATTTTTTTTTTTTTTTCGATATGGGTAATTGAAGTATCAACAACAAATTTATTAAAAAATTGACAAATATTTTTTATGTTCTTTGTTTTTGTATTTTTATATTCATAACAATAGTTTAAACAAAAATCCAGAAAGAAAACTGATTGGGGAATGTTTAAATATATCCATCTTTTGGATTTTGTTAATTTACGTCAGCAAAATTATCAAAATATGGTATTTTATTGTTTGTTCGTTTATTTTCAAGCAGTTTTAGCCTTCTCAGTGAGTCTGGAGGAGAAGTCATCAACATCAATGTGCTGGACCAAACTGTACCATTCGCTCTTCTTCTCAGAATCGTCTTCGTTCTTCTTCCTGGAGATTCTGACTCTAACCTTTTTGGGGAGGTTTCGAATGCCATTCGACCAGATGTACTGGTTGAGTCTGGAGTCGATTCGAACGTCATCAGTCTTCATGAGTCTGGCCACGAGTTTCCTGATCTCGCTGATGGCTCTGGGTGCCTTCTTCTTGAACTGGATTCTGTGGGTGAGGCTGTGGATGTTGACGGTGGTGTCAATAGTGTTCTCGCTGAGTTGCTTCTTTTCTCTAACTTGTTTGCCCATTGAATTATAAGAAATTAATATTTTTGTTTGTTTATGGTTGTAGAAATTTTATTAATTATTAATTATTATTTATTTTTTATTATTAATAATAATAATATCTAAAAATATTTAATATATGTATTATTTTTTTGTTGTTGTTAATTGATTACTTCTTTCGATAAAGATTTAATCAATATTTTTATTCAAATCTAATTTTGACTGATATTTTTTCTTCCTTCTGGCTTAATTAATCTAATTTGTATTTAAAATGCTGAAACTTTACAAAAATAATTTATCTGTATCTTAAAGCTGTTGTTCTTTATTCGGTAGTTCGAAAAACCATAGTAAAACTACTTTAACTCTAACAAGATATTAAAAAAACAAAGCCTGTTCATAAATAAATGTTAATAGATTGATGTTATAATTGTATTCTTATTTTTATATATACAATTGAATGTCACTTATTTTGCAACTCTTCTTCGCGAGTGCCCATAACAACATAATAATCATCCTGCTCCCTATTAGTAAGTTTGAGTTTCGCCAACACCAACACCGGCATATAACCGAACAGCCACAGAAACAACACGAAGAAATGGATCGCGTCGATTATGAAATCGTTCAACCCCACCTTATGCATCCAGGAATCGTCAGTCTGGTTGATTTGCACGAAGCAAATGAACAGCCAAGAGGGAATCAGAAAGGCATTCGCAATTAGGATCCTGAGCAATCGAGTAGGGAGTTTTTTACCTGAGTACCAAACAAGATTTGGCATGTTGCGGAAGCAGTAAGCGATACCGAAAATAGCCCCGATGAGGGCAAAAATCGTTGCAGTTTGTAGAAATGTAAACCAAGGGCCCATGATCTCATCGTATCGGGAATGGTTCTTACTAATACCTTGATATTTTAGGCAGTTATTGAAGTTTTCAATCCACTCAATGTCGAGGAACTTTTACTGGCCCGAGAAGACGATGAGGGCGAAGGTTTCGGCGATCCCCAGGTAGAGAAGCCAATAGAAGGAGTACTTTTTCGCATCGATTGACATGATGGTGGATTTTTTGATAATGGTGTCCACATAGCTATTGAAGAAGCTGAGAGCCATCATTATTGTTGTGACCAGGACGATTCCCAATGCGATGTTTACGAGATATTGTTGGCCCAGGACGTAGTAGATCACTTGCACGAGAATAGCAAGGGTTCCTATAACTATTCGAAAAGCGATTGTCTTTTTGCTCAGAGTCTTCTCCTAATCTCGGGATTTGCTCTTGCGAAAGCTGTAGACTGTGTAAGAGAGAAAGAGGCAGACAAGTCCGACCCCATGCGAGGGGTGATTATAAGAGGGCAAACAGGCACCGGAAAAGACCTGTGCGTCTTGCCAGAAGGGACGTGTGCCTGCGTAAAACATCTGTAAAAGCGACAATAAGTAAATGGAGAGGAGCCAGACATACAGGATCTTGGAGGCGACAATGGCATTGACCCCGACATATAGAGTGATGAGGACGTGTGTAGCAAGCAGGAATTGTACTTTGAAAAACGAGAGGTAGGATAGAAACTGCACAAAATCACTATCTACAATGCCGGTGGGAATGATTGTCCCATCCTATTGTGTGGAGGCTAGGTTAAAAGTGTTCTGGAGTGATCGGATCATATTATCTTATTAGTTGATGATAACCTATTTATTATATTTTTTAATGTTGTTGTTTGTATATGTGTTTTCATATTAGAGAGAAGAGATGTCGATACTTGGTAAAATATTCTCTCGATAATGATTGCGAAACATATGATAAGAATAAGTATGACTTGCCAAAGTAGTTTTTTCTTGTACTACTTGAATACTCTCTTCCGTGCCAAGATCGTAGCTGGTGAGGCTGAAGGAGAACTCGGCATCTGTTCAGATGGTTCAATCATTATATGGATTATTATTATTATTATTTTATTATATAGATTATTTACTCAATTATTATTTTTTGTTATTTCGTGTTATATAAATTTGTTAATTGTTTATCAAATTAATAATGTAGATATAAGTATTTATTTTTATAAACATAAATCTATCTATTAAATAAATCCATAAGTGGTTTATAAAATGTAATTTTTACTACTTCTTCACAGAGTGAACTTATTAAAATAATCCGAAACAATAATATGTGTACATACTAATTTATTAATTTCTTCACATCAACACTTGCCACTTAAGCATACTCGAAAAACAGGCAGATCAGTCTTTAGCATCCTGTTATTTTTAGAGCCACACTTCTTCTATTTTTTTTAGTGCTATAAGCTTTTTTGTTCTTCTAGCTAGATATATGACGAAAAAAGACAGTACGATATACATAAAGTAGACTTAATAATCAAGTTGAAAATTAATGGGTTGATAATAACCGAAATTCAATATTGTAGGATATATATACCATGTGAAGTGTCTGAGTGTCTGATGCTGTGGTTCTTGCAGAAGCGAAAGAAAGAAACAAAAAAACTAAGAATGGCGGATATCATGATTTTGATTGTCCATATCCAATCTCTCATACCCTCAATCAAAATAAATAGCGAAGACTTTTTTCGAAATAAAAATTGAGGAGATCCTTTAACTAAAGCTCATATTCGATAAATTCCTGATTCTATAATTGTCAATTAAGTGATACAAAGAATAATATTAAGTATATATTTGAAGAATAACAATATCATATTCATGTTCCATTGATTTATTTTTTAAATAAGGTAAGAATATTGTAGATATTATTTCGAGAAGTTAACCTTAATTTTTCCTGAAAATTTGTTAACTTAAAAAAATCGCGATAAACATGTATTTTTTCTAGGAATAGTGCAATACATATTTAAAAAAAAAAAAATATATACTTGCAACATATCTAAATTTATTCTTTAGTTAACAAAGCAAAATCATATTTGGCTTATCGATAATGGTGCTGACTGAAGACATCCTCCACAGAGCGATTTTCGAAGGTACCGTAAAGTGTGGGGAGTTGCATGCTGGGACTTCCTGCAACCTCAAAATGATTCAGCAGTTCCTCAACGGCTGCAGGTCGCTCTCCAAGCTCTACATGGTCATCCACTTCGCCCCTGCTCTCCTCTTCCGCCACAAAAAACTACTCGACAAGTAAAATCACAAAACACACAAACACCCACATTTTTACCTCTCCGTAGTTTTGGACAAGAAATGCTCACATTGTTTAAAAGTCTGTTTAAATCCCTGTTGTTTGCAGGTTTATTTCCCGCCATCAGTCGGAGGTTAATGTGTCTAGTCACTCATTTTTATCGATACGAAGGAGGTAACCCAGAATATTCAGTTATTTATTCTTATCGAAAATCCTTTTGATTATTAAACCAAACGATAACCATAACCACAAACCAATCATAATCATCGCAGACTTCATGTTTATTAGTTCGGGCATTGGGGGGCTGTCCCTGGTCTTTGAGTCGAAATCCAGGCAGGCAGAAATCGCCCTGTACTGCGCCAGTCGGACACTGGAAATCAGCGAAGGGTTCCTCCGGCGGAGGGGTCTGTACCTGGACGTGAAGAACTGGGAGGCCGTGGTGTTCGGGGTTTCGATGGGCATCTTCTCGTACTTCTACCTCTTCGACCGGCAAGACATAAAACACTCCTACTCAAAAGCACTCGGGAAAATTTGCGGTGATGTTTGATTAGTATTTTCAATAGCTTGTATTTTTTTTCTTACTGATATAAATAATGTATTTATTTTTTACCAGACACTTTGGAATCTAGGTTTTTTATCTTATGAAGGCTTTTTACCAAGGATTGAAAAAATGTAAAAAAAATTGTTTTGGCTACGAAAACCCTTTGTATATTTTTATAAATTAAGTATTTAATGAACTACATTTACATATTTGCATATTCACACCTATATTTCAGTATAACATATTTAATATAAATTTATTCTAGGTGATATTGTAAGTTGATGTGACCAAGCATACATATTTCTAAAATTTTATCATGCTAAAGTTTTGTGATGATTTAGGAAGTAATTATTTGCATGTCTGTAGCGAAGAATTATATTCAGTAGATATTTACTATCCTATTCTATACACAAGTTTACTTAGTTGAATCACATTTTATGTTTTTTTCAATAAATCCATTTATGAAAATAAAATAAAAGACAAAAAGAATGGAAATCAAATATATTATTACACAATAGTTATTCTAAAAAAATTTGATTATTTTTATCTATGTTTGTGTATACATTTATAAATTCATGAATAAAAATAAAATAGAAAATGATGTGCCCAATAGTGGAGAAAAAATACTAATTCTAGGATAAACTGACCTTGAAATTATTGATGAGTCAATGAAGAAAAAACATAATGGGATACGCTTCTCGATTTGAGCGTGTCATCCTTCGCGCAGGGGCCATGCTAATCTTCTCTGTATTGTTCCAATTTTAACGTATGTTCTCCGAAGAGAACTAATCCTTAATACTAACCTTGAAGTTAAATACCTTTAAATTGCACTCGATTTATTATTATGGGTTTTATCCATCAATATATATATAAGTAAATATATTTAAATTTTATAAGAGTTTTTTGTTAGAAATATAAAGTAAAAAGTTATAAAAATACAGAAATCATGAAATTAAACATTAAAAAATAATAAAAAATAAAACAAACATAAAACAAACTATCAACTCCTTCCACATTGTTGTCCAAATTATAATTGGCAATATGAACGAGACTGGATCTAGGATCGCGAAGTTTGTGCAATCTAAGTTTCAACTTGAGAGGAGTCTGGCTGGAGTTGTGGATCAGTTTCTGCATAACCTTGAGATTCCATGCATAAGGAGTGCACCTCTATGCTAGAAGTATTAAGCTCATAAATTTCGTCCTTCCCAGGCATATCTTGCTTCTCCAATACATTACTATTATCATTGTTACTGACATTATTCTTATTAATAGTACTGTCAATATTGGTTATTGGTTTGACATTGCTTAATCCATTATTGTGCTTGTAAATCAAACTGGAGTTGCTGTTATTCATATCTTTGCTTCTATTTCGAAGCAGAGAGGAAGAGATCGAAAGTGGCATACCTTTTCCCCAGTTCTCTGGCGTAATTAAAGCTTATTATTTGTGGCATGCTTCCCTTGTATAATATTAGTTTTGAGGAATTTCATTAGAATAATTGTTCGCAATGTTACGGACAATGGTCGAGGACTTCGGGGTAACTGAATCTTGGCTATTTTTTACGATTCCGCTACACCTATTCAGTCGATCCGCAATAACGGAGGACTCAAGGTACTCTTCTGCCTATTTAATGCTATTCTTTTGGGTGGCTTAGTTTTCCTTGACGTAAGGTTTATGTGTGAATAGGTGGTCAATCCTGGTTTTAGAGGGATTTATCCCAGCTTCTCTCAGGGTCTCTCTAAGTGTCACGATCTCCTGCACCATATTCTGTTTTGCTTATTTAAATTGATTCTCTGTTTCAATGAACAACTTCCTGTCTTCGAGCGTGGACTTGTATAGATTATTATAGAGAGTTATTAGAAACTGATTTTAAGTTCTGAGTTTCAGTATTTCATATTCATTATCATTGTCGGAAGACATGGAAACCTTATTAGAAAATGTAGTGTTGTCGTCTTTCGTTTTGGTCTTTGGGGTTCGAGGATTATTAGGGTTGGTTGTACTATTTTTGGGAGTCGACGGATTTGATTACTTAAGATCAGGACAACTAGCAGACATAGACTATTCTGGGAGAAACATCATTTAAGCTATTATTCTTCGAATAGTTTATTCAATTAAACTGCTGTTGCAGTTGTTGTTGCTGGGGTATATTGGCGGTTCATTAAGGGAGTACTTAATTTAGCCATCATATTGCTTGTTATTTTGTGACGGTCTGCGAGTAGAGGTGCTCATTTAGAAATTGAGGTGATTATGCTTGTTTTGATTAGCATTGGTCTTAATTAGAATGGCTTCTTTGGACCTTTGCTCAGGATTCAGCAACCTTTCCCCATGGTTAAAGAAGGACAGTCCTTCCGCCCTTTTTCTTTCGTGCCGTTTGGACTTGACATTAACATTATTATGAAGACTATTATAGTCATAATTATCGTTACTATTGACAACGGCTGTTATGAAATTTTGCTTAAAATAATTATGATGATTATTATTATTACTCAATTGAATATAATTCTCCTCTTATTACTTTGTTCTCTCCAACTTCCGAGATTACAAATTTCTAATTATCATTCCTTCACCATATTGTTTTTAGCCTTATCCAGTGTGTCCTGCTATTGCTACCACCCCTGTGACCAGCTTCTACTTGCTTCCTGAACGCTACTCACAGGTTGCAGTGCGAAGGCAGAGCAAGGAATACCGACTATCATGATTTTTATGATTGCTGTACTTCAGTTATTTTTATTGGTGATTGCGATCAGTATTGATGTTTTTTAGGGATTACTATTTATGGTTGGTTCGACTCGCAAGCTTCAAAGATCCTTTCGTCTGAGAATCTACTCTCCACTAAACACTATTGTTTTCCGAGCTTCGACATATCTTTCTCAGTGTGCGGAGCTGTTTTTTATGAGATCCCATCCGACTATACTCATTGTTAGTATTTATATTGTTCTTATTATTAGTATTGTTATTATTATTACTAACACTATTTATATTAATATTATTAATATTATGGGTGATATTAGGATTTGTATCTTAGAGCCCATCTGAAGTTCTTCGCAGAGCCTTCGGTATTGAGGAGAGTTGATTAGATCCGAGCTGTGGAGGAGCAATATCATTGAATGGCGAATTCTGGACCTCGGGACTGTAAAACTCGAATGTCTTAATGGAAGGCGAATGTAGCGAAGAGACTTTAGGTTTTTTGGAATCGATTTTTTTAAATGCTGGAAACGGGCTCATTGTCGTCGGATTGGTTTTTGGGTTGTGAAAGTGTATATTATTGAGGGAGTTTGTATGCATTGAGTATCTGTTGTTGTTGTCTATTTGGGTACTGGGCGTATTATGAGGGTTTTTTCTGGGACGTGGACTCTTCATAGAAAACTCTAAGTTATACACTTTTAATTGGTTTTTATTATTTTTATTTGTATTGTTATTATTATTCTTAAGATTAATCTTGTTATGAGGACTCTCACTATTGTTATATTAATTATTGAAATTAGTATTATTTTGATGATGATTGGGATTAAAAGCCTGGCTGGAAGAATGGCTTCTTTTGATACTTGTTTTCCGACTTTCCCAAATATCAGTTCTTGTTTTGTGGATCTCATTAATATTGTGATGATCGAGATTCTTACTCATTTATTCTTATAATTCTTATTTTTATACAGCTTTATATACATTCATATATTCATATATTCATATATCAACACATCTATATCTGTTGATGGAAAATGAAGCACAAAAAAATTAAATAGGATAGCCAAATAAATATTTTTTAGCCACTGGATAATTTATTTTAAAATATGATGGTGTAATTAATCACAAGATAATTTATAAACATTGATTCAAAGAGATACGTCATGCATAGATATATTGATAGATTTTTATCTACATGACGTCAGATCAATAATATATTGAACTTTTCCAATAAAATTATTCAAAATATAGTTATAAACAAATATTTACATTATGTTGATTTTTTACTGATTTTTAAGTATTCATTTGGAATATATTCTGATTTTTCATAAACAGTTGATGTATTGCCTTAACCAAAGTTGAAAGAATTCGCTGAATCCAATTCCTGATGGGGGCCCATATGGTAATCTTAATTTTCTAAAACGAGTAGTAGATAAACATTAAAATGCAAAGAAATAAAGCATATTTTTCGTCTATTATGCATATATAATTTGATAATTAATAAAAAGCATTAATATATACTATACTATAAAAAAATATATCTCATCGAGATAGATTTTTATGATATACTTTGCATACTTTGCATACTTTGGCTTTGAAGTGACTTTGGAATTCTTCTTCTGCTCACCACAAGGTACGGAGTTTCATGATTTCGAGGCGATTTCAAGAGTCTGGCATTCATTGATTTCTGATACTGAGTGTTTTCGAATCCATATAGGCTAGTTTACATGATAAAATTACACCGAATTTGGTGAAATATATTTAAAATTAGAGATATGTATTAAAAACCTAGCATATTAAAGTAAAAGATAATTTGACATGAATATCATAACTTATGAAAAATAATGACATATTATAACTGGAGATATACATTTATTTTTGATTATTTGAAAACTATTAAAAAAAATACTTATGTCGATACAGCTAATTGTTTGGTAAATATTTATCTTAATGCCATTTAACTAATATTTTAGGATATCTCAATTATTTTTTTGTCAAAGAGATTACCTTTTTTAAAAATAGATGGATTATCTTAGTCTCAAAAGATTTTATCTATGAAAACAAAGAAATAAAACCCTCATTTTTATATTTTTTATCATACAATTGATTTCCTCAGTTTTTTTTCAGTATGTCATTTCTATTAAAATACTATTTTTTCTTCTATATATTCTGCTAATGTCTATGATAGTTAAGATTTGATTTTTTTTTCTATTTATAATACATATATTTCTATCCCTTACTATGTCGATTTATAACTACGACGTATTTTTTAGTTTAAAATCATGTTTAAAAAAATGAATTGAAGAGAAAAAAAATAATAATTTTGGTTATACAAACGTACATGTTATTTTTTAATCAGGAATCATTATTAAAACTTGACAAAATATGCCTGATCCTTTCATTGATTTTGTTATTCAACTCATTTATTGTCTCAATCTTTCTGTATGTTTCCTATTCGCTCTTGTGCTTCAGGCTACTCCTATCTTTCTACTACTGCCTTTCTTCCTCCTGCTCCTTTTCCTTTCGGAAATCCTCTTCCAGGTTACTCCCAACATTTTGTATTGACGATAATAATGATGTATTGTGTTCTGTTGAAGATGCGCCAGGATTCCCATATTGCCGATGGTGATCTCCACCTCCTTATTTGATTTGCCTCGGTGCTGGCTGGCGTGAAGAGTATTGGCTGCTGCTGCTTGGAGCGACAGGCCGACTCAGATACTGGTCTGCTGTATAATTCTGTTCGAGTCTCTTCGACTGGTAGGAATGCGAGACGTTGGTGTTGTTCGCCTGCGGGAGGTGTCTCGGTTCTGAGTTTTTGAGAGGACTTGGAGAATTTAATTGAACCTTGAGCTGTTCAGACCTCTATTTGAGTGATTGTTTTTTATCGGAACGTTCTTGATAATAAGTGTCCAAGTCAGAATTATCTGGAACAGGGACAGGAGCAGGAGCAGGAGCGCGTCTCGCCAGTTTCTCGCGGTCTTCTCTCTGGTAGCGGTTGAATGGTGCTTTGCTGTATTGCTGTTGTTGTACTTCCTCAGTCCCTCTACTGAGCTCGGGCTCAACGGATTCGTAAGGTTTATTTGCGTACTTGGATTAGTATCGCTTTTCGATTTGTGTCTCTTCGGTCATATGAGGATACTGTCGTTGGTATTGATGCTACTGTTTTGAAGGAGAGTGGTCAAAGTCTTTCCTACCTGCTGCTCCTCCGTAACTGGTTCGGCCATAATGCTGTTATGATGGAAGCCCACGTGCTTGATAAGAATAGCCTTCGGAGTGTTAAATGGTGGTTGGTGGGTGGTATTGTTTGGCTGGTGTGGTCAGAGCCGAAGATTTCAGCACTATTTAATCTGGTTGCTGTTGTGGTCTTTTGTAAGAATATCGAGGCTCTGGATCAAAAGTGCCACTACTAATTCGTTGATGTTGGGGTTGGTATTGAGAAGCCCCAGAATAATTCGACACTAATGATTCTGTTGGCAGTGCTGGATATTTATTGACAGTAAAATCGTTCTGATAAGGTTTGAACTGGTTAGAACCATTTTCCTTGAAGGCAGAACCTTTTGACACAGGGTATTCTTGAGGACCCTGAAAGGATGCGGATGAAAATTATCGAAAGGGTAGGGCAGACGATGACTATCGAGTCGGATCTGGGTACCTCTGAGGCAATGGCTGTTGATGTGATTGCCTATCCTTTTCAAAGTACTGATCTTATCCATATGTTGAGTGAGATCTTGAGTCTCCTCTGCATCTTTGCTCGTACTGGTCCAGTTTGCGGAGTAATTCGTCCTCTCTTTGGGCTGCAGGCCGAAACGTGGTTCCAGGAATGCGTTGTTCTTCAAACCCTTGTCGAGCTGGAGGGTTGGGTGTTCCCATGGACGGTCGGAACGAAGGATTCACATTACTGCTGCTCCTAAAATCCTGACTTCTCCGCTGAAGAGGATCGGTCGTGGTTGGAATCTGAGACGGGGGACTAGGAAGATAAGTGTTCTCAGAGTAGGATGACGATGTCTTTGGCTTGGCCGAGCTGTACGACGGTGCGTAATGCTTCGAGGTTGCTTCCTTATGAGGTTGCCGGCGACTCGAGTATTCGTTTTCAATCGAAGCGAGAGGGTTGGGTCTTATACGAGGATCGTACATTTGTATAAAAGGTAAGTTAGAGTTGTCTGAATATAAAAAACGTAGGAGTAGAGAAAGTTGTTTAGTCAAGTATAAAAAATATTAAATGATATTATAGATCAATATTAACGGATCAATAATGTATGTAATATCTATATTTTATTTTCGTTATTAAAACTATTAAAATAAAAAATCAATTTTATTTTATTTTTTATTTATATTTTAATTCACCATAATCATCTGCATCTGCATATATTTTAATTAAATGATTGGGCATTTTATATTATTATCTATTCAGGTATTTTAAATCAATTTATTTTTAGTTAACAAAAAAAAGATATAGATGTATATTTTCGACATATATAAAATACCATATTTACTCATTATACAACAAACATATACATTATTATTTTTTATCATGTCGGTTGCAGGTTACCAGCTTCAGAAAATGTTCAAGAGGTGGTTGGTTGTTGAGAATTCTGTCCTTTTAATAGCTGATTGAAGACTGCATTCTTAACCAGACTGCTAAAGCTGCCGCCTTGGAGGACATTCGCCATCGTGGCCAAGTTCATACCTGAGAAGTCGTCATGGGCTAGTCTTTTAGAGGCAGCAAGGCTGAGGACAGCGAGTAGAGCGAGGATAATCTTCATTTGCTTTGGCAATAAATAAGGATGAGGTTGAAACGGATTTAGTGGATTTTATTTTTTTATGGGGATATTGTTTTTTTATTTAGTTTTTATTTTAAATATATATATCTATAAATTGGTTTAGTTGATGAATTAATTAATTATTGTTTATCTATAAACTACTACTGATTTCGCATCCATTTGGCTCTTATAAGCTAATTTCTTATTTAATCATAGATACATATCTTTTTTATATATCATCGTGAGATATAAAAATCATTGAAATGTTAAAAATTAATATCGATTGATACAATCTAATTTAGATAAATAATAATGTTTCAAAAAATGGTTCCATATATAATACTAATGATAGAAATCAAGTAACTGTAACTTTTTATTCTTTGACTGGCTTCCTCATGTATTTTTCATCGGTCAACCTGTCCACAAACTATTAGTGAGATATTTTGTTGTCTTTGTTTTTATCGATTTCGCTCATTATGTTCCGTACCTAGACTTCTGACGAAGTTCCCATCAACTCTCTTAACTATCCAATTTAAATATACCCGGTACGATCCTAAACAATAATTAATAAAATATTTAAAAACAAATATAAACCGTAAAGATAAAATTATTAGCTATTAGTTGATTATTTTATTCTTACTTTGTCAAAGAAGTTGAATGCTTTCTCAAGAGATTATCTTCTCATCAATTTGTCTCTTTCATAGGTTGCCACAATGAATTCCGTGAAGTCGATCTTTCCCGAGCCATTGGTGTCGATGGTAGCCACTATGTCCCGAATATCCTCAGGGTTGGCAGCTCCATTGATAGCCTGGAATGCCTCGATCAACTCGTCCACCTCGATCACCCCACTGTGATCTTTGTCGAACTCTTGGAATTTCTCTCCTAATTCTCTCCTTTCCGCTTGCGAGAGAGTATTCGAAGCTAGGAAGGTTTAGACAACTGCTTGAAATTTATTTTTAAACTATATATAGATAAAAAAAGTAAGAGATTACAAATATATATTTTTTACATAGAATCCTTCGAGATTATTGATGACCTTTTCATCAATCTTCTCACTGTTTTAACAAGAATGAATCCACTGGTGATTTAGTGCTTGATCGGCCGAGATGCGTTTATGAGGGTTTTTATTCAACATAAGCTTCACGAGATCTTTGGCTGCACTAGAAATCCTGCTCCATATCCTATCTAAACAAATATAAAATCATTAAATTTATTATATTTTTATATAAATATTACCGTCAAAATCGACTTCCGAATTCTTAATGTTATTAAATATCTAGTCCTGCGTGTGTCCTCTGAAAGGAGGATAACCTGTCAATAATGCATACATTATGACCCCACAGGACCATATATCGCATTTGCTGTTATACCGTTCGTTCAAAACCTAGGGAGCCACATAGTAGGGCGAGCCAACTTTGCTCGTTAACACACTTCCAGGCAGACATATCGTCGCTGACCCGAAATCTATTATCTTTAAAGGGGGTTATTTGAGATCTCCTTGAGTACGGCGATACTAGAAAATTATGTTTTCAGGTTTAAGGTCGCGATGGACAATGTTTTTGAGGTGCAGGTAGTTCACTGTGCAGAGAATTTGTCTCATATAGGCAGCGGCGAGTTTCTCAGTGAAATTTTATGTTTTTTTCACCATCTCGAACATCTCGCCTCCATCGCAATATTCTGTCACCACATAATAGAACTCACGATACTCGAAGACCTCGAACAACTTGATGATTCCGGGGTGATCGAGGGTCCTCAAAACTTAGAGCTAAGCAAAAATGCTATCACTCAGCCCACTTTTCAGGATCCTTTTTTTGATGATTTTAATGGCACGTTCCTGCTTGGTCGCCTTTTCAATGACTTTAAAAACACAGCCGAATGCCCCTTCTCCAAGTTTAACTTTGAACTGGTACTTCGAATTGATGTTTTCCTTTTTGATTTTTACGAAGCTGTCCCTCTTCACTCGTTGCTTATTCGGCCCGACCTCTCTCCGAAGGAGTACGTTGCTATCAGCTTTTTTGTTAGTTAAGTCGATGCTCCTTCGCACCTGATCGCAAGTCAGCTCCATCGCTAGTTTGGCGGACGCGGCTGCCTATTCGAATTCGAGCTGCTGGATTTTGTTAATGGCTCCTCTTTCGAATAGATCTGATAGGAACTCAGAGGATACTATAGTGGCGAATTCCAAAGTTTATTTGTTGGTGACTTTTTGGACAGGAGGAAGTTTATCTTTTGAAGCAGACGGAGATGATAACCTAAGATTATAGAATATGAATTTTCAGGCTTCTTAAGTATATATGTATATTAATCAAAATTAGATTTATGGGTTATTTTTTAATAATGGAAAAAAGCAATAAAAAGTTCGATTTAACTTAATAGTATATATAATGGCTTTTATTATTTGTCACCAAAATATTCGGCCTTATGCGTTTAAAGAAGAAGAAGGAAACAAAATATTAAAATATTTTTGTCTAATTGATGGTACTTGAGCTAAGTCTGTGATGGAGTATTTTTAGTTGATATTCGTTTTTCGGATTTCTGAGGAATGGACGTATGAGAACTCTTTTACTTATTTGATGGTTCCTTAATTGACGGACTCCTACTGACATTGCTATTATTATTGTTGTTGTTATTATCGTTTTCTAGTTTCAATGAACTAATCATGGGAGTAACTTGCTTATTGTCGTTGGTTGGTGGATTGAATATCTCTAATTATTTTCATAAAAATGATTCAAAAAAACTTAATTTGTTTATATATATATATTTTAGGATCTATCGATTTATTGATATATTTCTATATTTCTTTAAACAACACAACGTAATTTGATATTGTTTTGAAAGTGTATTTGATATTTTGAAACTAAATACATTTGTCTTTCATTATTCTTAATGCATCATTGACAATAATATGCGTATATAGATATTCTAATAACAAAGGTTAGGGCAATGGTATTTATTATGGGTATTACAGTTTTCTTTGTTGGAAGTAGTTCGGCATTAAGAACAAGTGGTTCCCATATTATCAGGTGCGAATTCTTAGTGTTGAGATATTGTCAGATATATATATTGAATCAAGATTCTAATTTTTCTATTTTTGTATTTTGTATTTTTTTTTCTATTTTTCTATTTATTATTTATTGTAGTTAATATAATAATCAACCTGATTTATTTTTTTATTATTCTTATGGATTTTTTATTTTATTTCTGAACACAAAGTATTGACATAATTTAATAAGAATAAGTACATAAATAAGAATAATCAATCAGAATATAGTGAAAAATAGAACTATTTAATAAGAAAGAAAAAATATGAATCATAAACTCAGTAAAAATACAATTATGTATATATACTATAAATAGTAACTTCATCAGAATAAATGACTAAATAATAAGAACATCATAAGTCTTCTGCATTTCTATCGGCAATGGAAAGGATAATCATCATCATCATTATTGTTGGCATGATATATTTACATTTAAAATAAAAAAATCACTTAAATTTCTCAATCATTTGTTATTTCTTTTAATAGTAGATTTTCTAAAATTAATATTGTTTAATATTTTTTATCCGGCATAAACATTCGAAATAAAAGACTGACCAATAAGTTTGTTAAAACAATATTTAAGTCTTTAGAAATTTATGTACCAAGTAACTGTTTTTACCATAAATTAATAAAAAAAAAACATAAAAAATAAGATTTTTATTATTTTCTATTTTAAATATGCAATTATTTCTTTATACCTTTTTTATTTATTTGATATCATCAAAGATATTTACTATTTATACAAATATTCAAAGATTATTTTCTTGATGGATGATATTGGCAATTAGCTTCTCCAACACTCTTTCCACCTTTCCAGTCGCGCAAAGGCAGTCCTTTCCTTGAATCTCTTATAATCTTCTCCAACCGATGGTTGCTTCCAGGCATCGCACCATCCCCAGGCAACTTAGTGGTGTTGGCAAAATTACTGCTCATTGTGTTGGGGCTGTTACGCGCTCCGACTTTCTCTCTTGCAGTTGTTGGCAGATTTTGAAGTGAAATTGATAGGGATTTGTTATTTTCTTTATTATTGTTATTATCGCTACCGCTTACATTGACATTGCTAAAAATATTCAACTTTCTGATCTGCGTGAATAAAGCATCGGGTTTGAGCATCTAGCAGATGGGTTTATCACTTTGTCCCGTCGAAAACGAAAACATTTGTTCAGAGAACCTCTTCTTCTTATAGTATTAAACTCCTTCCTTCAAAAGAGTTTCCGCTTTTTCAAAACTTACTGTCTGCCCAACTTTATTTTTCTTCCGATAATTGGACTAAATATTAGAAGACGAGGAGTCTTAAGAAGGAGGGTTAACAGTTAAAAGAAGATTTCCAACGAGCCTCTTTATTTTCTAGTTTTACTGCTGGGTTTTCAGGATCTCAATCTCAACATTCTTCTACCTAAGAGAAGATTTAATTTTGCTTAACTCCTCTCTGATTGAAAGAGTACACTCCTGCATTCTTTGAATGGTAAGCTCGAGGCCTGCGATGTATTTCGATTTCATGGATAGAGCCTCTTCGTAATAGGCAGTGAGGTCAGCCTTTTCTTTGTCCTTCTTGGCTTCAAACTCTTCCTTGTCAATTAAGAAGGTCTGAAGGATGTGTTTTAGTTTTAGTAACATAAGTGTCTACATCTGATGATGAGGATTATTGTGACTATTGTTGGGGTTGTTGATAGTCGTAGTAGGAGGTTAATTGGTTTTTTCAGAGATGTTCAAAGTCGCCTCAGTCGACCTTTGATCACTGGCTGAAGAATTAAAGAGACTAGGAGAATAAACTGACATTGACAATATATAATTTATGAAAAATAGGTAATCCAAAAAAGTGTAAGATTATAAATATATAAACTAAAAATATTGTTTTTGGCTACATTTATAGATACATATATATAACTAATCACTATCGACATTTTGAATATTGACCTAGATACAAAAATGATGATAGATTAGATGGTTCTTTTTTTTGTATTATTGATTATATTTAAAAATTATAATCAAATATTAAGTTTTATAAAATCAAGGACGACACAATTCTAGTTATATTCATTAAATAATGAGAACAAAATTTATATATATGTATTTATGAATAATCATAATATTTATCTAGATATATTTATATTGACATCTAAAAAGCTGTCCTTTGATTTGTAAAAAATACACCCACCATGAAAACACAGATGGATGAAGCCTACAACTTTTCCTTTCGAAATTCTCTCAATACAGACCAATATAAAAATCAGAATAATAACTCTAATGGCGAATACCAGGCACATGATCCTAATGATATACTTATTCTTCAACTCAAACAAACCCCATCCTTCAATTTATTGCTACTTTCCGAGATGTAGAGTTCATCTCTCGAAGCAGACCGGCAGCCCGAAACAGTCGAAAACCCGTATTTCAGAAGTCGAAAATAGTCCAACGGCACCTTTGGCAGACGTTCTCTTGAGCATGAACAACGAAATTTATCTGAAATGCGCAGACATAGCAAATAAGCAAGGCACGATAACAGTGGAAGCAATTCCAAGCTCAACAGAACATATCGAGGCAAGGTCGAAGTCAGTTCCAACAGCATAATTAATCTAGCCAACTTTTTCGAACTGGATCGCAAAAAGGATAAGCCCGCAGTGGCAAATAATAATATGTTTCCTCTCTCTGCTGAACGGCTTCTTCCCTAATCAGCGCGTTCCGCCAGGTCTTTTCAGAAGACTAAGCCTTCGTCATCCCTAGGCCTCATGTACAGTCCGAAGCCTCTCCCACCACCTCTGAAGATCATGCTTGAGAGAAAGAAGCAATCGGATAGGGTCTCGTCGAAGCAACTGTGGCGAGGAGTCCGAGATCTGAGCCTCAAAGGTTTGCGTACTCCTGATAAGCTGAACGATTCCATATATGGGAGCCTGTAGCCACTAACGAGTGCTCGTCCAAACCCCTTATTCGGAGAACTAATAAAAAATAGAGTAGTTAGTAACCATAACAGTCAACCGAATATGTGGAAAGCGAATGAGAGACCACCGTTAGTACTTTATCCTCCGAACAATAAAGAATTGTCAAGAGCAATGCTTCTTCATAGGAGGTTAAAAACTGACCGCCTTAAACAACTCTCTGAAGCTATGTGATTTAATGTGCAAAAAATATAATATCTTTTTTTCTATAAAATATCACAAAACATACGTACACCATCATATCCTGCATTCTTTTTGTCAATTAAACTATCCTCATCATATTCTTTTTCCTGATTCAACTACACATATTTGTTACACAATAATATTTTATAAAATAGAATTTCATCGGATAATCTTTTATGAAGGCAATCAAACATTCACAAAAATAAACATAATAGATGGGTCTGGCTCAATCTATGAGTTTAAAATTTAAGCATAGACAAGGCTCTAATTTTCGAAAATTGATTTATTGGATAAACATGACCCAAGTTGTCCTGTCTATCCAAAATTGGCATAGACTTGCTGTCGAGGTGATTATCGTTGTTTCGTAACGATTGGGAAATACACACCACTACCACAGGGCTTTCATCAAAGTCATGGTATTATTTGTTAGTCATCGTTATTTGACTGGTCGAATCATGCTGACTGATTTGTGGAGTGAGAACTTTTATATGCTTTTATATGTATCGATTCTGGCTTAAGATCGGTAAATATTTGTTTGTTTATTTTCATCTCACAAGTGTATACCCTGTTATTGCTATAATGTGAATTATAATTATAACTTTCTATGAAAATTATATTTATTTTCATGGGTGTTAATCGAAATGAGTTTTTGTAAGATTTTATTTTTTCTCAATTATATTATAATAATCGCTAATTTATTTTAATATTTCAGGGAGATAGGAAAAATACATTTAATATTTTAAAATAATTTTAATATATACAAGCCATAAAACCCATAATTCTATGCAACCACGTAATTAAATAATATAAATATGTATCGAAATCATTGTTAATTGCCAGGGTACTCACCTGTAAATTTGGCTTCGTGGTTGGATGTTCCTTTCGAGACGGACGAGAGCCTGCTGAGATTTCCCGTTTACCGGTTGCCCTATCCAAACCTTTGGTGTGCCATTGTACTCTCTCCGCAAGTTGAGAGGACAAGGGCTTTAAAGAAACCTGCAAAGCCCTAGACTGGAAACAGAGCAAGGAAAAGGGTTCGCCTTAAGTAGTGGAAGGATAACAGCTGCAGGGAAGTCGGGTTAATCGCGGATCGTTAGGGGCAGAACAACCACACACTCTTTTTTTGTATATAATATATACGTGTATAGACTATAATAATTATAGATATATTTGAGAGATAATGTTAAATAAAATAAGTATGTTTCTTTTTTATTTTGAAGTTGAAAGAACTTAACTTAGATATATGATGTAAAGAAATAGACTATCTCAAAGAGTCACATCCATACTTAGATTGGAAATACAATTTCGTAATTAATTAATACGTAAATATCAATATCGATATATTTTACCTATATTTTTTTCTACTTAGCAAGGGTGTGAAACAGTAATATGTTATCTATTTATCAATATAAATAAAAAAATTGAGTAATGTATAAATTTATATTAATTGGTATTACTTATAAAATAATAATAAGTAATTTGAAAAAAAAACAATATAGCGACCCATCATTCAAAAACACACAAAATAATAAAAAAAATGATTCGGAAAAGTCCATACCTAGAATCCAACCGAGCAAAATACTACCAACCTTTCAAGATGGAAATCTAACAAAGCCATAATTCTATTTCCAAACCAGTTAGACTCTAAGCGAAGGATGAAGATCTCACAAATAAATGTCACTGCTGTGCCAAGCCAATCTAACTCCCATTGGGTCTGGTCAAATAGGAGCCAAAGCAACGGGCATCGCACGAGTATAACAAGATTGTTGTGAAAACCGTCCAGGATGCTAATCACTGTTATTATTGCAACAAACTGACTTGTTCTGAGTGTCTGAACTCATGCTCGAAATGTACTTTTGCAGTCTGTAGTTTCCATGGCTAACAGCATCCTGTCTCTGGATAATTTATTTGCCGGAGTTGTAACTTTTGATATATAAATAATTTGATAAAAAAATATCAAAAATTCAAATCATATGAGTCTGTTTTTCAATTTGTTTGTTTGTTGGTTTTTTATTTTATTTTATTTTTTTTTGTATTTTTCTCGTGTTTTTTAATAAATATTTTTTTAAAATTTCAATATAGGTTATCCCATAAAAATATGAAGCTGGATGTATAGTTTTTTAAAGTCCGACAAAAAACCTAATTTATGCACTACATAAAATATAAGGAAATGCGATCAATTTTTTAAATTCAATATTAGGAAGAAAAAAGTTAAAATTAAAATCGAATTAACTTAACTAAAAAAATATAATAGTAAGGTCAGGATAAATTAATTTTAAGGGCTAAAGTAATAATTTTTTATTCTAGAATAAGAACATTCAATATAATACATAAAGAGATATTGTTATATAAATATCTTTCCAAATTATATTCACTTGGAAAAAATGAAACAAACAAATACCCTACCTAAACTCGCACTTTCAAAAAACCTAGCTTCACTTTTATCAACCAAACCTGCTGCCTTCAGTAAGCACCTGCCCATAGTTAGTAACACCAATAAAAACTACTTCTCGTTCCATGCATTCACTTCCGAAAACAGTTCCCACTCTAACAACCAGTCGACCTGGGCATCCTCCATCGAGCAGACCCCTAATGAGTCCGAACTCGTAATCCTATCCAAGAGGAAGGGAGGTCAAATCAGCCATTAGTAATTGATCAGGGAGTTGTAAAAAATCAGAGTGCAAAAGAGAGGCTAGCCACAGAGCAATCTACATATGTTGAAGAAGGTTCGCGATTCTTCCTCACACAAAAGACAATAGTCATTTGAATATGGGCGAAGCTAAGTCGAGTTTATTAAACTCCCTTAAGCATACCAGTTTAGTAATTTTAGGCTGAGAACAAAGAACTTGCTATTAACAAAGCAACGTTCCAAACCTTCTCTCTAAAATACGAATTTTAGAAAGTTCAACAACATGGGTTTGAAACAGCTCCACCAATAATCAGGGTCGAAAGCAGCGAGCCATAGCAACCTCCCTGACACTCGCAACAAATTATTTAACTCCACTTCTTTTCATTCTTCATCGGCCTCAGCTGATTAATCTCATTGGTCGTTGCCTATCAACGATTAATATAACAAATTTGAGCAGAATCTGTATTCCCTGAACAAAATACTCATGAATTACAACCCCTTGAGCAAAACAGCACTTGTCGAAATCACCAAACTCATCTTCAAGTTTTTTGACGAGGTGAAAACCACCTGTACTTCCAAGGTCGTGCTCAGCAAATTGAGGCAGAAGCATGAAAGAATTTTTAAGAGAATCTTCAGGTTGCTCGGAACTCGGAAGAAGGAAGAAGAACTTGATACCGATGTATCTTTGTGGTTTGAGAAAATATAAAAGTCTATCAAATTGGGCCAAAAAGGAAGAGGTCTGATGAAGGATGGGAAATTTGGGGACGACGAAGACGGCATATTCAAGAAAATAAGGAGTGGGACGGTTGAACCGATTCGAGAGGCGGCAAAAAGTAGGCACTTTCAATCTGATCAAGTGATGGAAACAAATGGGTTTAATAATAATAATAATAAAATTAAAAGTCATAAGAAGAATAAATCTAATACCAATAACAACCTTAGAACGAACCAGAACAAAACAAATAAAACAGAACAATAAGAATAACTAATTTCCAAGGATAAAGAAGTAAAACCCCGAAATCTATCCCTTGTTCCAAAGAATACTTGTGTTAGCGATTCTTTCACAATCAATGCTGACAATAAACATAAGTCAAAATCTTCCAATGTCATCAGAAAGCATAAGTTCAAGCTTGTCAAACAAAAAGCTAACAAACTCAAAACAATTCAACCAGAATCTTTACATTAATGTTAAATCAAGGCAACCGTGGCTAAGCAGTAGATCTAGACGTTAATATAATCGGAAAATGTATAAACAATAAAACATTAAAATGAATAATTCAACCCCAACCAAAATAATTCAAACTCGACGCAATTGGATCCGTTGACTAAATTGGTTTCTCGCGATAGCGACAACGATCTCTTAATCCCATAATGTCCGGATTCAGTCCAGCCCGATCTTTAACCGTTGATGAATTCGATAGAAAAGCTCGAGAAGCATTCTTTGTTATCGTTCTCAGCCCTGACTCATAAATTCCCAATAATCGTTCGGCGCGAAGATAAAGATTCTTAGTCAGAGTAGGATGAAAGGTTTCCATCAGCCATGGTTTTGAGCAAGTTGATGGAGTTGTAGAGTAGGTCCAAGCACCAGTAGAAGGAAAGGAGATTAATGTTCAGAAACATTGTGTCTAAATTACCAAGCATCGGGTGTATGCTAAAGGATTAGTTTGGAAATCTTCAGCAATATTCATTTTGAATGATTTTATGTATATTCTATTTGCATATACCATTGCAATAATATTATTAGGTATATCTATTATGTTTAATAGAAAATAAGACTTCCTTAAATATTGTCATCAGATTTCGAAACTAAAAATTAACAATATTTTTTTAATAGTTCTCCAAAAATTATATAATGTAAATAAGTTCTTCTAAATTCCCATTATCTTATAAATATGAATATAATTTATATAGATCTTTTTTTTAAAAAGAAAGTATAAAATATCGATGAAAGAAGGATTTTGTATGTTATTAGTCAATTCTTATTGTTCCATATAAAAACATTATAATAAGATCAACAGTAACAGTAGTCATTGATATATTTTTTATTCAGCACTGCCAATCCGAGCTTGATGGCTTCCTCGTTGCTCTCGGCCAGCAATTGTTCCTGCAGTTTAAGATTCCTTTGGAGCTGGTCCACTGCCAACTCCTTTTTCTTCAACTCCTTCCTCAGAATCATCTCGTCTTTCGGATCCAGTCCGACGATAAATGCCTGATGGCTTCTACTTTGATAGTCTAAAGGAGTGATTTGGCTAGGGCTATTATTTTTCGTAACATTTTCTGATGATAATTTTCTTCTTTCTTATTCTGAGAATCTTTTAGTGCTATTGCATTATTTCTATACTTCTAATTTATCAATGTCACTGATATTCGATGAATTCAGGGGTGAAGTCGCACAAATAGTATTTCTCGAGGGAATTTGGTGTGGACTACTCATGGCCAATGAACATGTTTGGCTTTGATTTACTGGGGATTGTCCTGTGGGGTGGGACTCCTTCACTTTTACTATTTATTTTTTAAGTTAAACCAGTTCTATCAAAGTCTCTTCCAGCTTGGCATGTAGCTTGGCTTTTTCTAGGGCCAAAGAATTGATCTCTCGGCATTTATCACTCAGAATCCTACCCTGCTATTAGTTCATTTTATTCTTGTTCAGCTCCAGCTCCTTTCGGGACTGTTCGGATCTTTCCAATCGTTCCTCCATATTCTTGTGCTTGGAGTGTTCGAGCTTTAACTGATTTTTGGCCTGATTGGCTTCATACTCATGTTTTAGGGAGTTCTGGTGGTGTTTCGACACTTAATCCTTTAGCAAAGCAATTTGAGAAGCAAACTTACCAGAAATTTATGAATGCAGGGTATTCTCGATTTATAGATTCTATTTTTTCAGGGCTGCTATCTGCTGACCTAGTGAGTACTCGCTTCTTAATCTCACAGTATCTGCCTCCTCAGCTCTTTTCCGATAGTGGATGACCGTCTTCTCCCAGTCTGAGTTCTCTTTTTTGAGCCTCTCGACTTGGCCGCTGTAGTGTCTCTCTAAATTCTATTTTTCTACAGTTACATTTCTAATTTTTTACTCAACTTTCTTTTAAAACTCCAGTTTTGTTTGCTCTAACTCCCTCGTCTTCAGCACCAGCTTGGCAGAAAACTCCCTCGCCTAGTCTGTGAGCTTGCGATCTTTGGTCTGGATGCTGAGGAGGGAGGCCTTTAGTAAATCTCGTTACTGGGTCAGGTTCCTCAAACGGGTGTTGTAGGAAGTTCTCTCGGTCTCCAAGGATTCTTTTGTTTGGTTGAGTTAACTTTCGAGACTTTTTAGCAGACTTTATGCTTCCAAGTCAAAACGACTTTCCCTTCGAGAGCGGTTTTCTTCGTTGGGATCGAAGAAGTCCGAACATTGGAGATTTTGATTAGTAGGATTCATGTCAGAGTTATTAGGCTAGTTACGTAAGAAAGTTTCGTCTTCCAAACAATAGGAGGCTTTGGTGGTTTCGCAAGATATACTCTTTAGAGACTTTACATCCGAAAAATGGATGAAATTATTTTTTGACATCCTGATGATAGCCGAATGGTCTTTATCATTGGCGGTAATTGAAGTAGAGGTGGTCTAGTTGGAGATGGTTTGATGGTTGTTCAAAGGCTGTTCTGGTTAGATACCTGCGGTTTTCAGGATCTCGCCTTTGACGAAAGCCAGCTCGCTTTTCAAGTTTTATAGGTTTTTGTACTTTTGTTCCTGAACTGAGGAGAAGTGATGCGTTCCCCTGGGAGTGCCAGACTAGGAGGGAGTGCGTTTGACTAAGGCATTGTTTTCTCCTGGTTCACTGAGTCTATAAATGGTTCTTGGCTTGATGTGGTTACTGATGGGAGTTGATTCTTTCCGGATCGTAGTACTATTATTGTTATTATTATTATTACCATTATTATTATTGTTATTGTTTGCTTTGATAACAGAGAAAGAAGAATATGGTTGTTGTTGGAGAGTAGCACTTGAAGTATGGCTAGGAAGCCATCTAGATTAATAATCGTAGTTTATTTTCATTTAGTTTATTTTTAAAGATATATAATAATTAATAATTAATTAAAGATTGGTTTTTTGTTTATTTTATTTTTTATAAATACACTCAAAACACTTTTGGATCGTATGTATTTTATACTATGATATATCTCAATATTTTTATAAGTATATTGATTTTTGTAATATATATCTTAATTATTCAGCTGGAAATTTGTTCTTTTAAACTAAAATTTACTGATTATCTATGAATTTTTTATTTCGTTTTTTTAAAGCGATCTTTTTTTAAAGGAAGAGAAGAAAATTAATAAAAAGTAATAAAAAATGTATTTAAATAATAAATTTTACAAGTATGTCTTTTTTTTTGTGGAGATTTGATTTATTTTAGAAATTGGGTTAGATATATTTGTAAATATTTTTAATAGTTCATAAAGATCATATTCTACTTGTTTAAAAATAACAATAAAATTTAACACTTACAAATAGAAAAACATTGTAACTCAAACAAAAATATTATGTTTAGGTAAAAATATGAAGGCAACGACACATATCTAAATTAATGGATAAGTCTCTTAGTCGTTGGTTTTTTCAATACGAATGGAGGGTTGGTCTTATAAAAAAAAAAATAAGGAAGGAAGTTTGGATAATGGAATGACAATTTATCGTAAAAGATAACAAAAAATATTTTACCAAATTGTACTGAAATATATTTTATTATCGAAATAAAAAAAAATAAAAAAATAATGCATCTTTAATTAGCGATACACTATCAAAATGGTTGAAAAAATTGAAATATTAGTTGCTTAACTATACTGATGCCCGATAGGTTTTGTGAAAAAAACTATTTACTTACTAGTAAATTGTATTACTAAATTAATTAGAGTTTCAGTATATTTTTTAAAAGTTGAAGCATGTATTAAAAAAAATACTATTTTTTTAGGAATAGATCACAAAAGTTATTTTCATTATATTTTTTAATTTTTCAATAGTTTAGAAATACATTTACATATCTATCCATATCTGATATACATATATTTTCAAAATCAGCTAATATTGAAAAAAAAAATACTATTTATATTTTTTTACATATATTATTATTATTATGATATAGTTCACATTTATGTTTATATCATATACGCATATCTATATATTTTTATTGTATTATTTATGAAATCAAACAAGATATCACTTATCGATATCTGAGATAAAAATAGTCATAATAAACAAAATATTAACTATGACAAATAATAATAATAATAATAATTGTAAATAATAATTGATATACTATTACAAGTATAGCTAATCATTTCTAACCAAAAATCACTACAATAGAGTAAAATGGAGTCCAAACAGCCACATCTTCTAACCCTTTCCGAAATACTTCACAAAGGCAGGCATTTCGGAAAAAGCAGTATGTACAACACCTTCGAACTCATCCCCAAAAATGATCCTGACAGTATCTTCCTCACTGAAAAACTTTCTTCACTCTTTAACGCACCTCTCCCAGAAGCTCTGGATCCCATCTAATATTTTAACCTCTCTTCGAACAAAGTTTCCAGAGGCATTGCAAGCCTTGTGGGTCTTGGGATCGCAGATGCTCTCGGTGCCTCTACAGAGTTCATCTCTTTTGTTAAGGAAAGGCATCATCTCATTACCACTGGGTTCAAAGAAATCCCCGCAAAAATTAGATCAGGAATGCTCAATGACAGAGGAGAAGTCGGCATATGGACCGACGATTGCAGTATGGCATTATGTTTGGCGGATTCCATCCTCGCCAAAAACTTCGAGTTCGATGGAGTGGATCTAAGATATCGATTTTTGTTATGGTTGGAGTTCGGCTTGAATAACGGTGGAAGACCTTACTCAATCGGACTCGGCGGAAACATATCCATATCGATGTACGAATTCTGGAAACAACAGACCGAGTACACAGAAGAAGGAGATAAATTCAATAATGGTAACGGAAGTCTGATGAGATTGGCGCCTTCAGCTATCGGTTATTTAGATGATCTCGAAAAGGGTATGGAGGTTGCGGGGAGACAGTCCAAGGCTACCCATAACGGAGATTAGGCTAAATAATGCAGCAGACTTCTAGCCAGAGTCATAATACTTCTGGCTAACCGGACCTCTCCTGACCCAAAGAGCGTATTAATTGAAGCATGCGACACATTTGAAACCACAGTTGAAAGTGTGTTGAGTCTTGCCAAAGGCCAGCAGGAGAGCGAAGAGCTGTTTACCAAACAAGACGAAGCCAATGATAAATTCGGAAAGTTCAACAAAAGCGCCAAAAAGGACAGAAATTGGAATTGGAGAGACGCGTCCTTTACGTATTCTGAATCTCGAAGTAAAATGCAACCAGGATATATCGGAAGTTACTGCATGGATGGGCTAGCTATGGCTCTTCATATCGCATACCACACCGATACCTATTCTGAGGCTGCTCTGTGGGCGGTTAATATGGGAGGGGACTGTGACACTGTTGGTGCGATAGCGGGCCAGATTGCCGGAGCCATGTATGGTCTCGACAGAGATATGCTTCGACTGTACTCAGAAATGGTGGACTCTTGCTCTAGAAGGTATCAGTTGTTCCTGAAAGGATTTAAGCTCGCCTGTAAGAAGGGAGTAGTGAAAAATACAAATCATCATGCAAAGACAAGTTCATAAACATAAGAAATATGATTATTTTATGTAAATAAATATTTTAAAAAATATGAGATGTAGAAAATTATAGTAATAATGAAAATAATAATTGATTGTTTTGTGTTTGTTTTAAATTATAAATTGCATTCATGAATGAAATGTTTGTTTCCCAAAATCTGACTATTGTCAAGTAAATTATTGAATTTCTGGAAGGTCAGTTCAGCTGAATTTCTTTCCAACTAAGTATTATTAATCTACCTATTTCAACATTGATTTAATAGTTGGACTTTTTTTTTTTACGTTTTTTTATATGTTCGATGTTTTTTTGAAAATAATTTGAATTTAACTTTACATTTTAAATGAATATCGTAAAAAATAACTTTAATTTTGTAACTTAGACCTAGTATAATAATACATATATTATTATATTTTAAAATGTATTATATCTTAATGAACACTTCCTCATTTAGCTATTTCTTTATTTTTTAAATAGAACATTTCAGAACATTTATGGATTGAAATAATCTTATTAAAAAAAAAGAGAAAAATACAGGATAAGGAAACTAGAAATATTTCTCTAGAAAAAGAAAAATAGTTACATAAATATAAACATCACAAAAACTGATACTTCCGAAACATGGTGCTGACTGAAGACATCCTCCACAGAGCGATTTTCGAAGGTACCGTAAGGTGCGGGGAGTTGCATGCTGGGACTTCCTGCAACCTCAAAATGATTCAGCAGTTCCTCAACGGCTGCAGGTCGCTCTCCAAGCTCTACATGGTCATCCACTTCGCCCCTGCCCTGCTCTTCCGCCACAAAAAACTACTCGAAAAGTAAAATCACAAAACACAAAACACACAAACACCCACATTTTTACCTCTCCGTAGTTTTGGACAAGAAATGCTCACATTGTTTAAAAGTCTGCTTAAATCCCTGTTGTTCGCAGGCCTATTTCCTGCTATTGGACGCAGGTTAATGTGTCTGGTCACTCGCTTTTATCGATACGAAGGAGGTAACCAGAATCTTCAATTATTTATTTTCATATCGAAAATCCTTTTGATTATTCAAACCAAACCAAACGATAACCATAACCACAAACCAATCATAATCATCGCAGACTTTATGTTCATCAGTTCGGGCATTGGGGGACTGTCCCTGGTCTTTGAGTCGAAATCCAGGCAGGCAGAAATCGCCCTGTACTGCGCCAGTCGGACACTGGAAATCAGCGAAGGGTTCCTCCGGCGGAGGGGTCTGTACCTGGACGTGAAGAACTGGGAGGCCGTGGTGTTCGGGGTTTCGATGGGCATCTTCTCGTACTTCTACCTCTTCGACCGGCAAGACATCAAACACTCTTACTCAAAAGCACTCGGGAAAATTTGCGGTGATGTTTGATGAGTATTGGATACAGAATACTTCATTAATATTTTTTTTTACACTTTCTCTTTCTATTTGTGATTTTTCCATTTTTGTTTGTTTATTTCTAAAAATACTTATATTGTTTATTGACTTGATTTTACTAAAATGTACTTTTTTTATAACATTTCACTATGTATCTGCTTATCCTCAATGTATGCATTTTAATAAGCAACATAAAAAATATCTCCTGGTCGTATCGTATATCTCTATAGATATATATATAATATTTCTAGACTGTAAATATCATTCCTTTCCACGTAAATTCAAAAACATTAACTTAGGATTTGGTTTTTGAGCGATTTCCTGAATCATTTCAAGATATCTGATCTGCATGGCTGCCTTCGAGTCCAGGGCCTCTGCTGCTTCCTTCAGTAACTGTGCTGCCTTCACATCGGCCTGGGCCGAAATGATTGTTGCCTCCGACACTCTCTTCTGTCGGGCTGCAGCTGAAAGATTTCGTTCAGTTTCTGCATCTAGTTTTAGATCTATATTTTCGTTAAGTCATAAAACAAAAGAAAAATTGAAATTCCGTATTTAATTTAAGATTATGATTAATTACCTTTTAAGAAAATATTCTCAATGAACAACCCCCAAGGTTCAACCTGCCCTTTCACGTATCCTTTTAACTCTCTCGCCACTTTCTCTCTGTTGCTCAACAGATCTTGCAGTGTGTGCTCCCCGCTCACTGACCTTAATGCGGCTTGGGCCATCTCTGTAATGAAGTTCAATGGTCCTGAATCGTTGGTGCCTAGCTTGTACGCAACCTTATACGAATCGACGATTCTGAAGAATACTGCAGTTTCGATAACCACCGTGACGTTGTCCTTCGTGATGACTGGTTGTTTGCTGAGAGTGGCAACTTTCGTTCGCATGTCAATGGTAAGAACCCTTTCGGTCAAGGGATTAATGATGCTGAGTCCTGGTTGCAAGATCCCTTTGTATCTTCCGAATTTTTGTAATATTCCACTAGTCGCTGTAGGTAGCTGTATAGTTAATATATTTTTTGTTTTTTATCGAATTGGATTTGTTTGTTTTTATAGTTTATTATTAGGATTGTTTTTAGAACGTAATTATAGATTTATTTGTTATTAGATTACCTGGTAAACTGGAGATGAACAGCAACAGCAGATGCATGGACACCACAGTTTGAGAATTCCTGAGGTTACCCCGCAACAGTCCAGACACGATTCATAGCAAGTCATATCCCTTTATTGTTAGTAAGGATTTTGGTTTCCATCTTGAACTATCATAATATTTAATAGTGTAAATTATTTGTTTATGCTTATGTATTTTTATTTAGTTATTTTCTATATGTTTATACAAAAAAATATTTTTTAAGAAATATATAAATTATATATTTCATTAGGATTGAAACAATTAATAATCATTTTTTTTTATCATCAATACTTCAATAACCCCTCTCTTAAAAAACCATAATACTAATAAAATCACAAAACAAATACACATATAAATTAAACAACTCTTTTTCTTTCTAATAAGCCGATTTGTTGGGTTTGAATCTTATAGTAACTTTGATATTTAAAATCAGTAGGATTGATACAGAATTTATTCAATATTTATGTAGATACATTGAAAATTCAAAAAAATTGAAATACATATCTAAAGTGTGTATAATTCGATGACAAATAGTTTCTAATTTAAAAAAAAACATTATATTACATTCAAACTCAATATACCGAGTTTTTAATAAGCATAACTAACCTTAATCATAAATAATAAACTCCTATTATTCGAAGCAAAAGAAAATGTCGAGTGGAAGAAAATATTTCGAAGGTCTTTTCCGCTAATAGATTATCAAAAGCAACATCAAATGCATAAACGAGGAACGCTCGAAACTCAAAAAACCTGCAACACGTCGCGAATCTTCCAAAGACCCAGTCCAGCTGTCCAGCTATGTTCGCTCCAAGTCCAAACTCAAAGCATTAGACGATGCTGACGACCTCATCCTAAAACTTCTCTCCTCCTACCAGACGCCGCTTTCAGGCAACAGCAACTCATCTGTCATGGGCCCTTCCGAACAGATTCAGATTGTCTATAATACCAAAATCACAGAACTAAAAATTTTTGTCAAAACGCACATCAAGAACGAAGATGCCCGCAATGAGTTTGATAGGTTGGTCCAAGGGGTCGACTAAGTGGTTAAAATGCTCGTGTATTAGTTATAGTCACTGGAGACTCAGACTCAAGGGTTGGATTTTGGAGGGACACACGATCAAATCAACACTTCCAATTTCTCGCATAGGGTTTCAGGCTCGTCAACTTCCGAACAACAGGATATATTGGGATTGATTGCAGATGAACAACCATCACATATCTTACTCCCTCCTCCGAGCAAGTTTGCCCCCCAGCAACCCATGCTTGCGACTCCAAACGCCAAAACCGCGCAACGAACGAGCCGTTATGTGGGCAGTCCGGCTTCCAAATCTCAAAAAGGAGGGAGCAGCACTCAAGGACTGATAAACATGATTCTGAATAATCATCAGAATAACGAAAATAATAAGAAATCGACAACAGGTAACGAAAGGGATCGGACATCTTTACAATTAAGGCTTCTGAACGGGTCATCACAATTATTTTTTCGAAGAGATTCAGACTCGACACATAAAGAGGCTATAAAATAACGAGCCTAATTACCACTGACCAAAGGATATGATAGCTAAAATCATATTAATTCAAGTTGTTAGGATATGAAGAATAAGGAAGGACTGCATGTCGATACTGATATTACTGATTCCCATTGAAATATGTATGTATATATGTATATGCAAAAATATATTATGTCTAACCAGATATATAAATATGTTATATATCTGCATACTTATTAAAAAATATACTGATAGTTA
>JAHDVE020005430.1:0-18619 GCA_022606495.2 Halesus radiatus | reverse complement strand
AAGCATTAAGGTACGGCATTTACCTTCACCATGTATTCCACCAATCTTCACCTGAATTACTTGTTAGGTAATCTTGCATTTATAGCTCCTTAGGTACGATGTGATCAAGAACTTAGACTTTCTTCTTTGGCCATTGGATAAAAAAAAATTCCACGTTAGTCCCACTTTCTGACCAGAGAGTAATGATGATGCTTCTATATAGTTTTATCAAGTTATTTTCAATTGTTTCCTTATACAGCTGCATACCATTTCTCATTTATAAAGAATTAACGCTGTTTATTAGATTCGATTCGTCTTTCGTTTTTTTTGGTGTCCTCTTTGTTATATAGCAAGATTATCATTTTGTTGTTAGCATTTTTCATTTAATGTGATTCGTTGTTTTAATCATTTCAATTTAGTTTAGTATATGGTTCTACTCTTGTAGTAGATTAACTCAGTGCAAGCAAACGCAGCGACAATAGACAGTTTTTTTTATTAATTTAAGACATTTTACAAAAACATAAGGCAAAAAGTCCCGATAAATTATTTTTTTCAGTAGGTTGTCTAACGGAAGTTTGTAATTCAAAAACTTATACTAAATTTACAGTTTAGGTTATGTTAATGTAAATTTGTTATAAGTTTTTGAATTACAAACTCCCGTTAGACAACCTATTAAAAAAAATAATTTATCGGGACTTTTTGCCTTAATTTTTTTGTAAAATGTCTTAAATTAATAAAAAAAGTCAATTGTAGGCTGCGTTTGTTTGCACTGAGTTAATCTACTATATGTATACGTATTTACGTATATATATAAAATATTTATATAAAATAAAAACATATGTAACAAATTCACCTTAAATGCAAGACATGTTTGATAGCTTTCTATGGTTTCAAATTTCAATGAAATCTCGAATCAGCAGATGGCGCTAGTGTAGTTGGGGGTCATGTGAGCTATCGATCTTTTGTTTATTCATATGCAGTAACGAAAGGTTTTTTTTCTACGAAAGTTTATTAATAATTGTAATTAAAACGCCTTAATGTTAAATTGTGCCTTTGTGCTCCTTGAGAACGCATGGACATAGATTTCCAAGTGATAAACACTGAACAGTTAAGGAAAAAAGTTTTCTCACAAAATTATCACAGAAAAAACATGCTTAAGTAACTTACTATAAAAGCACGAGCTCAAAGCCTCGTCAGAGCACCTAGAGTATAAGTGTATGTATATTAAAGAAATACATCAAGTGTAAACAAAATTGTGTTCTATCTAACGAGTCCAATAATCCATCTGCACCAACTTCCTCGATTTACACAATTCATCCACGCAAAGTCCAGGACTGTTAAACTTGGATCAGATTGACGACTTCGACGCAGATACTCTCCTATCGGAGGTTGGGTATTACCGTGGAAAGCTTCGTAGCAAAATTATAGGGCCTTGTACCAGGTGTGTATTAGCACTAAGTATTGAAGCGTTGAGATGTGGCGTATTCCTTTACCGCGCCTTCCACCAATCTTTACCTACCTGGATCACTAGTTGGGTAATGTCATGTTCGTCGCCCTCCCATGATATGTTAAAGTTATGTTGATTTTTTTCCTTCTATTATCTATGGCTATTTTCTGGAAAATCTTCAGACTGCAAAATTGCAGCACGACATTATCACATTACAGTACCTAAATTGTTTATTTTACAGCATCAGCAGCATTTTCTGGCAGCCTTAAGCCCACTTGATTACCCTTGTGTACCCTAGAATGACGAAATTTAAGCTTCGGTTGTCCAGTCCATAATTTGGACGACGTGTCCCGTCCACTGTCGTTTGCTTTTTTTGCGTAAGTACTTACTTAATAATTATTTGGGCCGCTTTCGATTACTTTTTTTATTCAGTCGCTTCTCGGATTTCTTCACGATGGTGATCATCATTCAAACTCATGTTGTGTTAAGTTTAGTTAATGAACCATTCCATTTCACCTAAGTGTTCACGCTTCGAAAAAAACCGTGTAATTGGTAATACAGCAACAATTTCGTGAAGTACCACAGTTAACAACATTATCCCTTACACACCTCTCTTGGGAAAACAACGTAACTTAAAAAATAGCTGAGAAGAGGGTAATTACGCCAAATTTGCTGTTTTTTTTAAACGACCGGATAAACTTCGGTTCTTTCCCACTAAACGTTCTGTGAAAAGTACGAATGAATTGCCATTTTGGTCTTTACCAGGTCGTTTGGTAGACTGGAAAATGTTTTCATAGCGGTTTTTAAGCGTTCTTTTATAGCGAAGCGAAGAGGTATTAAATCTCAATTCGAGCTGTCAGCAACACTTAACAATTTAACTAGTTGCTATTATAGGTAACGCATAAATGAATTGATATGAAAGCAATAATTGAAGCATGCCGCCCGGAGGATGTGAAATGAGATATCTGAGCGGAATTCCCCGGATAAATTGTTTTTGTTTGAACAGTGGCAACATGTGGCAGTCTGTATTGTGCATAGAAGTAAATATGTACATCTATGGTATGTACATATTGTGTACATTTATGATGCACACCGCAACTGTAAACACAAGACGTGTCGAGTTACAAGGCCGAGTGTACCGGATGGGCGCGCCCTTCGTACGTAGGTACTTCGTATGTACTCTATCTGAAAATCTGTTACCTACTCTAATGGTGAGCTACACGCAGCCAGTAGTAAGGAAAGTGATAAGTCGCAATTAAATTCGTTAGTTAATTTTAAGCATTGTCCACAATTGTGGACAAATTCGTTAAATGATAAGTAGTGCAATTTAGTAACATCGATTAAAAAAAACTCGGTTAACAAATCCCCTACAAGCTGCACGCGTATCCTTGTAAGTAGGTGGGGGCTATTTAAGTTTTACTGTAAATACAAAAGTTTACTAAATCACTCACTCGCACGTGTGGACGGAACTTATCACATTTCTCGAGACAGTGATTTAGTTACTACTTATCACTGTCCTCGCTACTGGCTACGTGCAATCTACGCATAAATTAGCAAACTTGAGTGATTTTTTTTCATTGTTTTCCCATAAATTATCATCAAAGTTCTTTATCACTTAAAAACACTATTTTTAAGGGACAATTTATGGTGAAACTGAAAGAAAAAGAACTTCAAGATTCAGCGATAGAGAACTTTAAGCAGGGCGCTTCGAGGCATTTGAAGGTGTTATTTTTAAGGTTCTTTTCAACAAAGCGTACGATAATATTATAATATTAAGGGAGGTATGGATACTAGATAACTAGGAGAAAAAGGGTTACATCAGATTGACAGCGGGTATTCGAGGGAAGCAGATATTAATACAAAATTAAATGTCTTTGGTAGATGTATGAGATCTTTCATTATTGACCTATTCGGTAATGCTTATAAATAAAATAAAATAAATAAAAAACTTTGATAAAATAAACAAATTACTTTGTTCGGGTCATTATTAATAAAAGTAATATAAAATAATTAGTTCATTATTTGTCCATACTTGTCATTATTTCTAGTATACTGTGTATCCTGACGACGGGAGCTTAGCTTCCGAAACATGTTGATATTTAAATATAAAACAGTGGACTTTAACCAATCTTATTAAAACGATATCTTTGACACGGTAGACCTATTTTCCTGAAAATCTTCAGAGACAAAACAAGAAGACACGGTGAACTCAATAGTGCAAAATAATTATTATAAGATAGTGGGCGATTCTCGCAGTATCGCCCCAGTGAAAAAACCACTATTCAGAATGTAAAAGTGACTTGAAATGGCTTAATCTGTGTTTGATGTCAACATTTGAATACCCAGGTTCTCCTCTACCTCTTTCTTATATCCTGCTCCTACCCTTCAGCCTCACAACATACCCCAATTGGGGATGCCATAGTCCCACTGGCTCCGGACAATTGGGACTTTTGTATGGTATTTTACCAATTATACTTAGTTGACATTTATTATTATTATTACTGACAACATTCATTTAGCATTCTTGATATAAAGGTGAGTTTATTGAATTGTCACTTAACCCTAGACGACTAACCTTATATTTTATACGATCAATTGTCAATTTGACTAACACTACTGTCGAAAATCACAAAATAATTTTTTTGTTTGCATATTACAAATGCGTTTATTATTTTATAAAACAACTTTGTATATACGATAATATTTTTTAAACATGTTTGTAAACAGTACTATATTTAAAAAAAAATTATGCTTAAGGCAATAACTTATGGAGATCAAAATTAGCGGTGACACAAATCTCAAGAAAAAATTAACTAATCTTTTTTTATAATTTCTTCAAACGATTGGTTTATTGTAGAAAGTGTATTTTTAATTAATTTATTAATTATTAATTGATAAACTAAAGTTCTTAAAAACTTAAGACAAGATTTTTGTGCATAGCGCAAAGGGTAACAATTATTTATATAAACAATAATTATTAGCCTGAAACACTCATCCAAATTGAAAAAAAACCTTTCCATCTGACATCTGACCGGCAATCAGAAGGGTGCAGGTTCGAGTCCTGTTGGCGACATTTATCTTTGCTCGGAAAGGTTTTTTTGGATGAGTGTTTCAGACTAATAATTATTGTTTATAAAAATAATTTATTATTTTTTTTTCTCATTTTCTATAACTAACTTAAAAGGGTTAACTCTATTATAAAACATAAAAATTATTAAAATTTGGTACAATTTGTATATACCTTGTATTTTACGACTGGACTAGACTGAGACTGGACTAAAAAGGGTATCATATATAGAAAATGGCGGCACTTATCCGCAGAGAAATACATCATAAAATGCACGTTGTGTTAGTCAAAACGACTGAGATTAGTCTTATAGGGTTAAATTAACTTTAATTAAAGTAGTAAGAATATAATGACGTCACTTGACGTTATAACCGAATAGCGGGAAAATTTTTAAAAATCTTTGACTGGGAAAGGGATGGGGGTAGGGGGAGAAAAGTTATTAAAGGGGGTGGAAACGGAGCATTAAACTAGCAGAGCGTCTTTAATTATGTCTTGAAGGTAGCGTTTGAGAGGGTAGTATTTCCCGGGCAGTTCATTTCAAACGCTTGATGCCTGCACTGGTAATAAAAGTTGGAAAATTTTATAGTGTGTAGGGGTTATTTAGGGATCTATCATCAATTTGACAGAGTATCCTAGGAAATATCTACTTTACAGATATTCCAGAGGAGCTTTTATACTCGGCCTGATACTTAAAAATTGTCTTAAAACGTAGATTACCTACCGAGATTCATTTATAACTACTGAAAATAATTCCAGAGTTTCAATTTTCCTTCATCCTTCAAATTGCGTTACTACCTTCAGGCGAAATATTACAAATTACAAAATATACAGGATATTTAGAATTATATTAAGGAAAAAAAATTCATGAATAATTAATATAAGATAAAGAAATCATAAAAACACGACGAATATAATATCCATATTTTATTTCGGCAGGCATAATGAAATAATATCGCAAGAAAGAAAAAAATCTCTGAAATACCGTGATAATCCAAAAAAAAAAAATATAAGTTTATTTTAATTTATTTTGTTTTCAACCGTTTAAATAAAAATAAGATTAATTAATGCACGGAAGATATAAATTATACCATTTACAGCTTTCCACTTAGGTAGTACATAATGGAATCCAATAATTTAAACGAATAAATCTAAATAAAATTAAAAATACATACAAAACAAAAGAAGAAATATAAGATTTTTGAATTTTGAATTATTAATTAATTTTATTGAGATTTTAGAAACCTCATTTTAATATTTAATCAGTGTAGAAAATAATATTAAATGAAATATGAAAACGGAAAAAATGACAGAAAATAAAAAGATTTCAGTCGCATCTGTGACTCGAACCCAGGACCTCTGCCTATCCGGGGCAACCGCTTATCCAACTTAGCTAATGAGACCAGTTTAATTTATGCCATCTTCATCGATTCGTATCTAAAATTCAAGATTTGTCTGTATTATTCTCAATTTTTTATCCCACATATATTATGCGACTGAAATATTTTTATTTTCTGTAATTTTTTTCCGTTTTCATATTTCATTTAGGTTATGTTAATATTATTTTCTACAATGATTAAATAAGATTTTTGGATTGACACGATGAATTAAATGAAAAGACATTTTGTTTGAATCCTATTTTACTTTTTGCATAAATACGTGAAGATGATTCAGTCGAATCGAAACTAATAGACGTACATTTTCATTTAATTCATGAAGAAATATAAATTTAGAAACTAAATATCAGTTTTGTTAAAATGGGTGTGAAAAGGAAAAAGGGGGTGGGGTGTATGTGTGATTTTTTTTTTATTACTAAAAGAAGAAAAATATTTATATATATATATATATATATATAAATATAAAATAAATGTATGATAAAATAAGGCCAATAAGGGTTCTTCATTGGAAATTAAATTTATTTTTGATAATACATATCTTCTCAACTTGAAATATATCTTAATTATTAAATATAATATATACCATTAACCATTTACCATGTACCTCATTTATTATCTTAAGTTAACTATACATATATTTTGTTTTCTTTTATCATTCTAATATTGTATTATACAGGATCTCATTTTTTACTTTGTTATCTACACATGTTCTTAGCTTCTATATTTCTCTCCTTTGTTGTTTTACACGCTCATAAGGGCTCTTTATTGATACCCTTTTCTCAATTTTCATTTTACATATTATGTCTTATACTTTAAGTTATACTATGTAGTAGTCGAAAGAAGTTAGTGATTCAAATAAATAAATAAAATTTATTAAAAATTTATTTAAAATTTATTTACTTTGACAAGTCAAAGCAATTTTGACCAATAAAATGTAGACATAATTTGTCTCGACGCCATCCATTTGAGGGATTTAGCCGTTACAAGCTTTTCTCATACTAATAAAGTTGGTTGTTTACAGGTGAAATATAATAAAAAACAGTAATTATTGAATGAAACACTAGTATATATTGATTAACTTGGCGGGTTTGCGATAAGCCGACGTAGCTCAATGGTTCGAGTCCTGTCGGCAAAATTTATCTTTGCTCGGAAAGGTTTTTTTCAATTTGAATGAGTGTTTCAGGCTAATAATTATTGTTTATAAAAATTAATAAAATTTACACCGTTTGAGGAAAAAAGAGCTTACCTACGGAAATTCGGAAACGAAAATTCACTTTCAGATAAGCAGGTGCGTAGACTTTGTTATGGGTATTAATTGCAGAGAAGAGAAAACTTTAAAAGGTTATATTATATCCAATCATTCACCTTGACATTAATTTTATTTTATTACATTACGTAGATACACTTATATAGCATACTAGCTGAAGTACCCGGCGTTGCCCGGGGTTACGAATGGTTAAACGTGTAAAATTTCATCAAGAACTTTTAAATTCTGCTTTAAGTGGCGGGAATAGGGTATGGGGGATTGTTTCAGAATCTCATGTAAACAGTGACCTTTCTATTGCTTTGAAGGTCAAGCGTGCAAAATTTCATCAAGCTCGGAATAAATCTGTAGATTTTTACACAAAACAAACACACACACCGCCCACCCGGGACATTCTTCTTTATTTGATAGAATAAGAATAAGATAGAAGGTAACATAATAGGAAGTATAATAATACTGTATAATAACTAATGACAGTTGAGAATATTTAAATAACAAGTGCTATTATGCATTGTCAAGTCGACATTAGTTCCCAGCTAGGCAGATTGCCTGTTCTAAGGAACCAAATGCTCCAGTTATGGGTGGTGTAATATTCTGAAATTATTGTTTTTCTTCAATCTATCTACTAAGGTTATTATGAATAATAGATATATTTTTTCAGACTTCCCCCCTACCTAAGCCAATTAACCATTTGGTTATTATTGAACCGATGCGTGTATATCTCTTAATATTTTTTTTGTAAACCTTCGTAACTTCCTTCCACTTTTTTATATTTAGTCGATCGGACTAGTCTCACCGGTGAAACCGGTCCAGTCGAAAATATAAAAAAAAGTTACAAAAGTTTTTTTAATATTTTATTATAATGGATTATATATATATAATCCATATTAAAATGGATTTATATCATGAATTGACAGTTTCAAAATTAGAAATAATTATATGTGTTTTTGATATATTGCTGGATTGAAGGAGATCTGTTTTGATTTAACTTCTTGTAATATATTTATCATCGATTTTTAAAAATATTTTCCAGGTTTTTGTGTGCGTACATAATAACCTTTTTATGTAGTCTTCACGAACATCCGGGATATTCAATCCTTTGAAAATCTCACCGTTACAGAACCTATAGGGTTTACGCAAAATGACTCATGGACTTCATTAAGACGATAGGTATTTCAGGAATTACTTAAACCATTGATCTATATAGTACTGCCACTGAGAGCTTTATTACAAATTCCTTTTACACGCCTTATTCATGAATAAGAGAGAGGTTAAGAGCTAGGTTGGGTGTTCCTTTAGGTTGTGCCATAAAGTTCTTACCTGGTTTCCAAAGACCCCGATGCTGCACGCAGACGACACCTGGTTGGGACCGAACCACACGGCGGCCAGGCGCGCCGGCAGGTTGAGCACGAACACCTGCGAGATGCCCACCACGCTCTGGCCAAGGAAGCCCAGCCAGAACATGTCCCGGTGGACGCTGAACACCTTGAGCCACGTCCCAGCACACGTGCCAATGCCGCCGAGCAGGGCCGAGGACCGCAAACCCTGGGAAGAAAAGAAAAGTGTCGATATTAATATTCTATTATACAATTATACATGGTGGTTCCATGACGAAACAGAACAATGTCAAAACAACAATATTGAAGAGAAATACCGACCGAACAACAAACCTAACCGATTATTTACTTTATATATTTATTACATTACTTAGATATATTTAAGTAGCAAAATAAAATAATATAAACTACATATTATTGTATAATAACTAATGACAATTGAGAAAATTTCATTAAGCAACTGAAAATATTAAAAATGTGTACAAGTGCTATTCTGTCTTGTCAAGTCTATATTAGTTCCCAGCTAGGCAGATTTTCTATTCTAAGGAACCAAATGCTCCAGTTATGCGTGGTGTAATATTTTTAATTAATGCTTGTCGTTAATCCATCGGTTTTTTTATTACGTGTATACCGTATGTCTGGAGTCAGTGAGACTATGGTATCTCCGATTGGGGTATGTTGTGAGTTTTAAGGTAGTGGGGAGGGGAAGGAGATGAGGAGGAGGAAAGTGGGGAAGTACCTGGCTATTCAGATCTGGTCACCAAACATGGCTAAAGCCATTTCAAGCAACGTTTCGGTTCTGAATGGTGGTTTATGATAGTACACGAACTTTTTTCAAGTTAACCGAACCTTAGCTAAACTAAACTAACCTAAACTAACCAAACCGAACCCATTCTTATGTTCTGTTTTGTCACTGTTTTTTTTGGTAACTGTTCGGTTTTTCCGGTAACCAAATAATGCGTAGCATGAAATGCTGTGAATTTTACGTAAAGCACACGAACTTATTTCAAGATAAGTGTAAAAATCGGTGTTTTAAAAATCAACCTAAAAGTTATTAAGTTTTTTTCAAAATGTTATCAAAATGACTGCAATATACGGTTATATATTTTTCAATCATTTTTCTTTTGTAGGATTCTGATATAATTCACCCACAAATGAGGTAAAAGTTAATTTAACTAACATAATTTATTAAATATATATAAAAGTGTATAATTTTCACGATCAAGTAAACGTTTTACTAGATGGGGGGCGAATTAGTTTTATCCATATGCAAATTTAAAATATTGGTAATTAATGGAGACATGCGTCATATTCTTTAGTTGTTCATTTTCAAATCAACTGAAAAACAATGCAAAATTGTGCTTAAAAATAATTGAAATCGAAAATCTTTGAAGTAAGAAGACGTTAATTTCAATACACTTAATTACATGGAAAGAAAATAATGTATTAAAAAAATTTCAACTTACGTATGTAAAGTACGTAACTTGAAGTTATTAATGAGAATAATATATATATATATATATATATATTCTTATAGATCAGCAAACGCCGATTGAGAATATATAAGTTTTATTATATATAGGTAGAATTTATAAATCTTTATTAAAAAGTGACTAAAAAATCACCTCATCAAAAAACCTTGTTATGTTGGCACCGTTGGTAAATCACAAGGGTGATTACTACCTCTTTGTTGAACTATAAAGAAAAATATTCTAATACATACCCGCATACTGGTACACACAATCACAAAATGCCCACACACCTCCAATGAAGAATCTGATTGGAGTTGTAACCAGAATAAATTATTCACTATTTTATTGAATTTCGATTAAAATATTTAAAGCCTAAGCGTTTGACATCGGAGTAGTCACCCATATTTTCTTTTTATGGAGGGCTTAGTAGAAACGAATGTGCGGCAAGGGTTTTTGCGGGAACCTTCGTCCCGGAAAATGACATTTTGAATAAACCTATCTGCTGACGCATTAACCGTGTACGTAGGGAGTACTAGCTACGCTTACTATCACGTCTTACCTAATATAACCTGAAAGATATAACCCAAATTGTTGAACCTTATTGATAAGATTTATTCAGACAAACTGAACTTTATTCATATTTTTTTGTATAAATATCGAGTTAAAGTTAAACCAAACGTGATATGCACTCACATATGTCGCGAATTCAAATATTTTATAAAAAAATACTTAGCACTTAATGCTTTTAAATATTGAGATGAATTGTTTGTTGGCGGGTGTACATACGGAATATGAAATGGAATAAATTGTTAGTGTAAGGTTAAAGCTCAAATCCTCCAAGAAACTTATAAAAACACTGTATAAGTTATTTTTTAATAATATATAACATTTATAACATTGTATTTTCATAAGTTTCTTGAAGGACTTGAGCTTTAAATCTACAGTAACAATTTATTAAAAGTGTTTTTCTAAAATATATAATTTAGCGCCATCATCATCACATTTATGTATTGCATTCACACCAGATGGTATTCATAGCTAAATTATACAGATATTCAGTTTGATAGGGAATGCTTTTTCCATGTCGCCTCGCAATATTTCCACTCGCTGTACAGTGTCCCGGGAGCTATATCGCCACCCGGTTGACACATTATTTACTTTGGAAGGCGGGTTAGAAGAGGCTGTGGGAAGAGCTTTGTTCTCGAAGCGACCGGATTAACTGAAGGATGACGGACGAATGTCCAAGGCCCCTATATTCCAGCATACGTGCTGTTTTACAAAATCATGGAGAAAAGGGTAGTTGTCATGTCGCCAACAAACAGGTTTTAGGTATTGTCGGCCATGTATTTCATCGATGCTGGACACGAGTTTGATAAATCATAAAGAATCTGAATTGAATTTCTCGATAACATTTGAAGGGTAAAGGGAAAAAACATGGTTTATCATATGAACACGATTCTTCAGAAAATAATTTTTTATACTTTTATTAATTTAAAAAATATCACGGCGACAAAAGACAAAAATATTGAAAACGATTTCATTATGCAAAGATATTTGCTTATCAACTTCTGTTATAAGAATGGTTTTAAAGTGTTAATTAATGTACATAAATATTTAAAAAAAAATCAATAAAACAAGATTTTACATGTATAAACCAGGAAGGTTTACATAAGAAAATAAGTTTTACGTTAAATTCTATATTATGTTCAATTCAATGGTTAGCTAAGTTCCACGAAAATGTTTGTTGCGGTCAAGTCATGTTCTCATAAGACCTTTATAATTTAAATTATAGGTAGGTATATAATCATTATATTATGTCCTCTTATCTTCACCTTAAATATTCCCTATTATAGCCACGTATTAAAAAAAACATTCCCTGTCCTTACTTGTATCCAGTCTGCATATTTTTAAATGGTTGTTCCTTGAGTAACCCTTAAAGATATTCCCTTGTTAGTACATTATTATGGGGACAGAGCAAAATAATACAACGTAAGTGCTTATGACAGTACCGCATGACGGCAACAAGATGTAGTTCATAGTTCGATTTTACAATTGTTTGGATAAACCATGTTTTTCCACTGAGCTCTTCATTTATGAACGCTGTTGATTATTAAGTCTGATGAACCCTACCGAATTTGTATTGAACAATGTGCATTTTTTTACAATAAATTCGTTAAAAACCCAAAAGGCTTACACCAAATTAAGTGGCAAGCATCTTCGTTTTGGCGTTGGTTATTCCCATTTGTAGGTACCTATTAAAGGCATTATGAACATGTTTGAAAAGCTGATAAACGAACCCCAAAGTAAAAGGACCATAAGCCTGCGGTTAATACGGCTCAGCTTCAATACTGTAATTTATGTTTGGGATTATGAAAATTCGTATCTTTTCGCTTCGTTACATATTGCGAGAGATGGCGCCGCAATAGAGAATACATGAAAAGAAGGGGAGACGAAACAATGTCTCATATTATTTTATCTGTCCGAGGAAAGTTTCTGTTTTTCACAATAAACAAAGCAGATAATCAAATATCCGACAGAATATTACTGTAGCAGACTGAATACACGAATAAACATTTTCAGCAAATTAAAAAAGTTCCACTGCATCCGTTGACTTTGAAAGAATGTCAATGGTTTAAAGCAGCTGAAAAAGTGAAATAATTCCGAGTATGTAAGAAAAAGAGAGATGAGTTAAAACATCGAGTTTTGAGATACCTGACACAAAAAGTCGCCCTTTGTCACAGTACTCGAGTACTTCAACACACGAGTCGACATTATAACATGAAATCTTATTAAAGCAAATATGACGTGTAATAAAATTCCCCACATAAAACACGGAAAGGACAAAGGTTCAAATAATTATGTCATTCGAACTATTACGTGGTTTGCACAGAGAAATATTTCGATTAGAAAAATATTATACCATCGATGTATGAACTACGTTGGTCGATGCATAATACCTTTTTGTTAGAATGCAATTCAAACTTAACTACGTGAAAATGTAGTATCCTGATGAAGATATGTATAAAATAATGCAGTTGGCCAGTGCTACGTACACCTGTGCGCTGCAACGCCGCACCGCGGTGAAATAAAATATTAAATATTTTTTCCTTCTCAAAATACACAAAACAATAAATATTTCGCAATGTTTAGACAGAAACCGGGTAAGTCGAAGGGGACGGCTAAACCTGCAATGAATCCTTATTAATTTATACCGACGTACGTCGGCTATCCTGAGGAAAGTTTTGGGTAGTTTGAATGATATTACTTAGCAACTATTACGAAGAGTCGTATTCGGAACACGATAATGGTATTTTACCAGAGTGTGTCAATACGTATTTAAATATTACTTTTGCGTATGAATAGTTGGATTCGGAATATGTTAATGGTTTTTAACGTTTTGAGTACGAATATGCCTTTACAAATACGTCTTTCAGGAACGTGATTTTTTGTGGTTTTTCTCTACTGTGAATACGAAAGCGTATTATTAAAACCGATTTCCGTGACCATAAATACTGCAGCAGGAACACGAGAGTGGTTCATCTTAGCCGTGAACACGAAATTGTTTTATTTAATAATATTTCTAACCACAAATTAATTGCTTGCTACGAAAATAACAACGGGTTTTTAAATGTGTTCCAGTCAGAAGACGAGATGTTTAATTCCACTGTGAATTCGAAAGAGTTTTTTCTTTTTAACTAATATTGGTTTAACAAATGTTTTTTGCTTTGCCTGTCTCACTGGGAGGTTCCCTTATTGAGAACAAAAAGGTAAGTCCGGGTATATAAGTATATATGTACCTATGATTATAAAAAAAAATAAAAACTAACAATTGCGTATCGTATTTTTTCAGATACATATTTTTACTTTCGGTATGCAGTGAAAATTTTTGGTGTGCGGAAATTGAGAAAGGGTTGCGGAGGACTGCAGCAGGTGACATATATTAACCGCCCGTCCTTTAGGTTATTATTCAAAAAGTAGGTAAAAAAAAACATAATTTTTTCATTAGATTTCACAATAACAATACGTGTAACGTAACTTGTATGGGAGAGACGAAAATACCCGAACACATCCGTTAGATTCGGATGACCTCGAAATACTAAACGAGATGGCGCAGGAACAAACTTGACGTATACGAATGTTTTGTGGGTTTCGGGTGTAGCTCTTTTTTGTACCTGAACGAACGGGATACGGCTTGTTGCGTTCGGCGATAATATCACGGGCATTCGTATGGGTAGGGCGGTAAAACACAAAATGTTTTTCCCACAATGCGATTGTTTCATATAAAAATACCATGAATTATAAGAATTATTATGATTAAATAGCTTTGAGTGCTAAACAAATAACATAAAACCAGTTTCCATGCTAATGGCGAAGGAAATTTGCCATCCATTATCAGTTACCACATCACGAACGAACAAACGGGGCTGAAATGGTGCTTCGAATTGGGGTATTGGAACGAACGTAATAGTTTTAGGATTTTTTCTGAATTTTCTTGAAAAGAATTCTAAAAATCGATTCAAATAAGATGTTTTGATCTTGTGCTGCCAACTGGGAAGGAAATTGAAAACCGTTTTGAAGGTATCGAGGTCTTCTGTGGCACGAATGAGTGAAGGGGCATCTATCTCGGTCTAATTCACCACCTCCTCAGTCAGGACGAATTCTGTCATCCAAGTTACGCAGATTATCTGCTAATAATATAATTAATAAATAAAGCATTTTAGAAACTTCTTGATTTAGTATAACGACGTAGTATGCAACTGTACGTAACATTCAAATGAAACAATTCTTATTTTCAGTACACGTAATGAATTTATGCCGCAGTTCTTAAAACAATTGGCCGCGTAATGGTCAGAACAGTTGCCTTCTTAACTGTTGATCGAGGTTAGATTCTCGGTCGTTCGGTCGTGCCGATTTATATATATATAAAAAAAACCTAAAATAAACTCATAAATCCGACAGTTAAAATATCCTAGTCAATAACAATAATATACCAGATAGTGCATTATGAAATAAGATATAATATACGTACATTGATTTAACGGCAGATTTGAACGAGCGATCTCTGAATTCCGAATCCAGGAAGCTTACCGCTCTGTCACGGAGGTCAAATTGTGTTCGTATTTATATATCAGGATGGAAATCTTATATTACCTTCATTCGATATCTCAAATATTCGAATATTGCTTAACCCTTTCGGACCGTAGGTATATTTGAAAAAGATTTTTCCTATCTATCCAGAGGTAATAGAATTTGGAGTTTATCGTTTTATTATTACTGGTAGTGGCTTTGCATGATATTTTTTTTGTTATATTCAAGCTACTGGTTTAGGCGGTAGCCATTTTTATATTTTGAAAGGTAGCATTTATGCTCAATCTCCATTTCCGCACCCTTTAACTTGTTGGTGTTTTTTTTTTGTATCTTAAGTTTTGTATGTAGTTTTTTATTGTTTTGGTTTCGGTAATATTTTCCAGTTGGAACTCATAATTAAAAAAAAAAAAAACACTTTCAGGTTCATAAAAATAAATAAAAAAATATTTATATTTTCGGAAATAAAAGAATAGGTTCCAGGTTCTTAGTTTGGGTTTTTTCTTTCTTATTAAAACCCCAACTAAGAACCCAACAACCTTTATTTTAAATATCCATTTTATACAGCACTTTTGACAAATGTCATTTCATAATAAATTCTTCTTCAATTTAAAGAAATTAAAAAACGAAGTGCATATTTTTGGACCTATGCGTATGCAAATATTTTTTATTTATTTTTGTGAACATGAAACTATTTTCCTTTCTACTTATAAATGGTGTGTTTTTCCACTGAGTTCCAACTGGAAAAAATTACTTTGTTTTTTTTTATTTTTATAATTATTTATTAATATAATGTTGATTTGTAAGTTTTAATGAAACACGCCCCCTAGAGACCTGATGTTCTTTCAAATGAACGTGTCAATAGCATCTAAAGTAATGAAAAAAAAACAAAAAAATCAACAAGACTGTAGCTACAAAAGCACTTCTAAAGGCTCGGGTTGTAGCGTAGACTATTACGCCAAATTATATAGTAATTTATAAAAAAATACAAAAAATATTGTTGATTGTGTTAGAATTTCTGTAAATTAATAATGGTTAAAAATAGATTTAACGACTGTAATGAATTAAATTGAATTAAATATTTTAATTTAAATGAAATTATTTTTTTGGTTTTAAACCACTCTATTTTATTTATATTAATGCATTATCGACCGGTTTCGGTTGAACTCAACCGAAATAATGAGATTCGTAAAGAATGCAAGTCTGATGTAAGCGTAGTGAGTAAGATTAAGAAAGGGACGCTTAGATGGTTTGGGCATGTAGAGCGAATGAACGAAGAGAGGAGTGTAAGGAGAATATATGACGCGAATGTGAATGGAAGAAGAAGCCGGGACGCCCGAGGAAGACATGGCACGATCAAGTGAATCAAATACTCGAGTCGGGCCATGTCAGAAGTCGGAATAACAGAAGAGAATGTATGAGGCATTGTATGAATGTGAATGAAGCAAGAAGTGTATGCCAAGATCGAGTTGTTTGGCAGTCCGTCCTCTCTGCCTACCCCTGCGGAGAAACGGCGTGTTGGTTAGTTAGTTAGTTAAATAAAGTAATTTAAAACGAAAAATCTTTCGGTTAAATTATAATGTCAAGCCACAAAGTGATTGCTTTAAAAATATTTTAATGTTCTCATTGAAGCATATAAAAAATAAAAATTAATGATAAGAATATATGCTAAGCAAAAAATTATGTCTAAATATGATAAATTAAAGACAATTCCTCACCACTATATAAGCAGTTTATTCCTTTTCTAAAACATTATGGACAGAGCCCGAGTGGCGAGGCTTATGACCTCTAAAAAACACTAGGTATGAGCAAAAAAGCAGTCATATTATGCAGGTTACCTAATATTTATTTAACGAATTATCGATTTTTATAATTTATTTTTAATATATTTCATATAATATCGATTAAATTGTGTGGTAAAAAAACAAACCCGTACAGCTCCCGTCACTAGTTGGCAATAATTCAATGTTGACATCTCAATGTATGGAAAATGCCAGAAGCTGGACGTATTATGTATTCAACGGTATTTGGTGTTTATCAAGCATCAAATATTGTTTACCAGTGCCAGGTCACCATTCTGGTCTGAAAGGGTTAAGTCCAAGAGCATTCCTTGAGTACTGACCGTATTTGGATACTGTTACAATGAAGCCTTTAAGGCTAATGAAAACACACAATAAAAAAACAAAGCCCGACACTGAATCTTTACAGGAAGAAGATTAATAAAATAACCTAGAAAAAGGTGACAAAATTTAGAGAAAAATATTCTATAGCCGTATTCACTTACTCGTATTCAACACAGCAAGGAGTTTATAGGAAAACATAGTCAAACAGGGAAATCACAGTTAAAAGGTCAAATGAAAACCTCAATGGATTTTGCGCAAAGCGTGTTTTGTAACTCAAAACGAAAATGCTCGTTTGATCGCTTGAATTGCAGGGGTAAAGTTTATATTTGAATATCGAAGTAGAAACCACAATTATATTTACATAAATACCTACACGTGTTTTTTGTTTAAAATGCGAGACAGGAAAATACAAGAAAAAATTATTTGTCTGGGTGGAAATTCGTAGTGGTATTACGGCTCTCCACACTAGCGACTAAATTTAATTGAAGCGTTGCGTAAACCACGATTCAACCGAAGATTTATACTATAAATCGATAAAGATCGAAAATGCAGTTCTTTCATAACATGCATTTCTCTGGCTATTTCCATGTTCTAATGCTGTTTTCTCTAAAGTGCATTTGCACAGTAAATTCTCATAAAAGGATAATAAAATAAGACACACCTGTATCATAATTTCACCACACTTTAAGCAGCACGCCATTCAAATTCCTTGCTATAACAGCAGTATTCAGCAGTCCGTATAGGCTGGGCCGGTCCTATGCAGAGACAATTGAAGCAGTCCGCTCCAAGCGCCATTTTTCTAAGGCCCTTAGGCAATAATATCTAACACATAACACAGCGCCATTGAGGTGATCAGGGGCGACAAAATGCATGCGCCAGGGGCCGTTTGGCTCAGGGCCGGTCCTGCGTACAGGTAAATACTGCCCGAAGGTGAGACCGAAATAAATCTCACGTGTGGGTTATGAATTCAGCAACTATAGGACTTTCTGTCATAATAAATACTGGTTACAAAACATACTGGTGACGCTTCAGTGGCAAACCGTGGAGAGCGTGCAAACCTTGGGAATCTACTAGCCCCTGCGTAAGAAGTGACTATGAGCAAATTTGTACGGAACAGTATTTTGCAAGAATCAATAGATTTTTTCTGTGATCATCGTGTTAATAAAATTACTTATTTACTGATAATATGCCACTTTTTACACAAGAAAAAAACAGTTTCTTGCGTAAATTGGGATTTTCATATTTAAAACAGTTTTTTGTAATCAACTACATTATATTATTCACCAGCCACATACGTTTTATTGAATTATTATTTCTTGCTAGGTCGCTAATATCTGGTGCAGTGATATGATGAAATTACTTTAGATCTAGGGAAAAATATACATTTTTTCGGAAAAGACCAACATAGGATTTTTTTATACATATATGAGGAAATTTTTTTATAATTTGAG